>WTXL01000033.1:0-292131 GCA_022376525.1 Russula vinacea
AGTGCCTTAGCATTGGATTGCAAGGTGATATACAACCATACATATGTAGCTTACATAGCTCTGAGGAGTGAGCTACAGCAAACCTGAGCAAGGGGTACATAAAGTGATTATTGTAACACAAGAAGCATAGATGGAGTGAGTTCACCAGCAAAATGTAAATTTTACTTGAAATTGACTTGAAATCACTTGATTGGCTCCAAGTGAGTCAAGTTACGATCAAGTCAGCCAGTTGCAATCAAGACAAGACTTGCCTTGATTTTGACTTGAAAGTGACTTGAACTTGACTTGGAAAGTTGAATTTAAAAATGATATTGAAAATCAACTTTTCAAGTCAAGTTCAAGTCACTTTCAAGTCAAAATCAAGGCAAGTCCTTGTCTTGATTGCAACTTGGCTGACTTGATCGTAACTTGACTCACTTGGAGCCAATCAAGTGATTTCAAGTCAATTTCAAGTAAAATTTACATTTTGCTGATGACTTACAGGGTTTGGTGAAGCTAAGCCAGGAAAATGTTCTTTAAAGCAGCTTCTCAGTTGGTGCTGGGAGAATTGGATTGTGGGACCTATAGGGAAACCAGGAAGGGGGTTGAGTGGGATCAATGGACAAAACAACACAGAAAACATACACTACTGTGACTGGTTACTGTGAAAAGCTCAGGATCCCAAGGGATTCCCATATTTCTATGTGACACATATCTAATGTTACCAGAAATTGCCACAGGTGAACTGGGCATTCTCTGATTCCAATTAGGCAAGTGTTATCTCATAAATTCACCCAACAGCATTAAATTCCTGGACATGCAGCACAGTCACATGCTCTGTAAATATGACATATTAGCAATAATACTGAGGCACCACTTGAGGCACCACCAACAAATGGACATGCCAGCACAGTCACATGCTCTGTAAATCTACATTGTATAATGTTACAGTCGAGCTCGGGACGTCCGAGAATGGGAATGTGCCTGCCATCCACCCACGTGTGATCGCGCGATCGCCTGCTTTCAGTCTTCCGCCGATCGATTCCCTATCAATCTCGCTCCCTCTCCAACGAGCTCCAAGACTTCCTCAACAATTCGTTTTCCGCATTCCGTGTTTTTCAAACCCCACCGTTTGCACCCGTCACCTGCGACCCCACTGTCCTATGTCACTGCCTCCTTTAAAACAATGTCAACGGCCGTCAATCGATAACGGCGGCAACGCCGCCAACGCTAGTATGACATATTAGCAATAATACTGAGGCACCACTTGAGGCACCACCAACAACACACCTCTGAGAGCAGACCTTCAAATTCTACAGCCTAAGGGTTGGGTAATTCACCAAAGGACCTCCCATTCCTGGTCCTGATGAAGGAATGTGTACTTTGATGGACCAAACTTGGAACCAAATGAAAGGACTCAAAGGAGCAAGCAAAGGAGATATGAAAAGTTATTAAAAAGCGGAACCACCTGATTGGCCATTGTCATTATTAATGACTCAGAATTCGTTAGCAGGGGGTGCCTGTTCCAGCACAACTTCTTCCAAGATGTTGTATTGAATCTCATTGTCCCCATTCTTGACCTTACACAAATGAAAGGTGATTAGGGCTGCACCCATGGCTTTAGACTGAATTTTAGCTGCGATCCTACCAGCATCTGTATCCCACATGAAGAATAAAGGTTTGTTTTGTCCATTAAATGAGAATAAGCTACAGGCACAATTGAGTGCCTCATGATCTGGATGTGCACATTAGGAAAACTCAAATTTTATTAAAACCTCTTAAGTATGCATAAGTGTACTTAAACAAGCTTAAATTTTGTTAGAGTCCTGGGACCTGCTTAAATCTACTTAAATTAAGGTCTAAGGAACTTTAAGTGTGTCTAAGAAAGGTTAAGCAAGCTTACTGTAATAAAAGTTGAGTTTTCCTGATGCACCCACCAGGTCAGCTTCCATTGTGAGCAAATGTGGAGCAAGAATATGCAGTGTGAATAGTCCCTGCAGTGCACAATGTGAGCAACTTTGGAGCAGTGGTGCTGTGAGGTTGCTGGTCAGCATACCTCTGGGCTGGAGGGATAGTGGATTGCCTAATCAGGCTGCTCCAGTCACACAGGACTGGCAGCACTGGAAATAGGCTCAGAGCTCACTTGGGGCTCTGCTGGCAGTCAGCAGTATAACCTGTGATGGAGAGGGGTAGAATGCAAAGGAATAGAAATTGAAATGGAGAGAAACAACTGAGAAATGGGCAAGATGGGTGAGAAACTCTGAAGGACACTGCCCTCCAGCTAGATTCTTGTGTAACTATTGACAAACTAAACTAATATACTATCTACTTGGTCTGTGCATAGTAGCAACCCCAATCTACCTTCATATCAATTTGGGGGATGCTCTGATTAGCTGATTGGTTGCTGTCACCCAATCTCTATGCACCCACTCTTGGGCCTTGCAATGCAACGTGTGACATCAGTGATGCACCAAGTCCCTGCTATATGCCTGAGCAAGTGACTTGGAGCAGTCGGGTTTTGAGGTCAGAGTACCTCTGGGTGCATGGGAAAGCGACCTGCCTAATCGGGCCACTTCAGTCTCACTGGGCTGGCAGTGGTGGAAACAGGCTCAGAGCTCACTTGGGAGCTCTGTGGGAGGGCGGCGACGTGATTGGTGACTGAGAGGAGTAGGAAGCGAATGGAATGCGACTGGAGTGAGAGGAATCGGCCAAGAACGGACTGAGAACTGGGGGAAATACTGAGGGGCACTGCCCTCCGGCTGGAAATTGACTATAACTATTGACAGACTAATCCTAAATACTATCTACTTGGTCCATGCGTAGATACTACAATAAACTACAATCCTACCAAGTTTCAGGGTGCTCCGATCGGCCGATCGGCCATGGTCACCTGATCTCTATGTTTCACTCCTGGGCCTGGTGATGTGGCACGCGACATCGGGTGTCGCTCTAATTTGAAGGGCAGACTGGCCTGCACTAGACCTTGCTGGGGATGTTGTTTGTTTGAGGCCGGAATGCCTGTGCACACTGTGGGAGCCTTGAAACCACTCATAAATGTCTTGTGTGATTGCTGGGGATCGAGGAATTGTGGCACTCCAATTTGCTGGGGACCTGTCATACCACCAATGCTCGATATTTCTATCAATTTTTGGGGAGATCCGACCAGTCGGTGAGGGTGGGTGGTCACTGGAAGTTGGGTTGATATGTGGTGTGAGTCTTGCACGTTCCCCCGCTGCTGGCCTGTCGGGCCGCTGCTCTGCCACGTCCGGCTCCCGGCTCTAAGTCGCTGCTGAGCACATATCTGTGTGTGCTGCTGCATCGGTGGCGCATCATCGGTGGCTGTTGCACTTCCAACACTTCCTCCTTGTCTGCTTAACACAAACATGTAGCTTTCCCAATTGATAATTGCAACAGCGGGCACCACATGGTGATTCCCAGACTTCTGCGGATAAGCCTGCAACTCCACACAAATGTAGCAAGGCCAACAATTTGAGTTCTGAAGTGGGTTGGATGCAGGGCCACCACAAGCACCACGCAAGTCTCGAAGCATTTCCTTTAGCAAATGCACAGATGAACTCAAAATGCTGTCTTATAATAGTGGAACTCCCAAGGGAACTCCATTGGAACATCCCTTCGCCAATGTCATGAATTTCTGTTTCTGCCCCGAAGAGTGTGGGTGCGAGGGAACCAAGAGTCCCGTGACCCTTTATTTCCGCTTTTGAGAACATAATTTGTCAGCGATGCAACTGTACAGTTCCTAGTATCGCGTAACTCTATTCTCCACATATCCATCATCGTCGAGCGCGAGCAGTTCAGCGAAGCAGATTCTTCGAAAAATGGTGCGTACAGGTTAATGTTACAGTTCTTTGGCGATGCTCAGTACGTCTGTCCTACTAGCCTTCTCAAAAATCATTCCGCACAAAACGCATCCTGGCCAAAGCTTCACGCCAGAACCGGTGAGCCTGCTATTCTACTATCCTTTGTAGTCACTCTGTTCTCATGTTCGACGAATCCAGGCCCATCCCCCAATGGTTCCGCCTAAAGACTGACACCAAGATCCAAGTGCGTTCTTTTACGTTCTTTAAGTCAGCATGAAGTGTCTCCAAAACTAATATTTGCTGGCGATATAGTACAATGCCAAACGTCGTCATTGGAGACGCACGAAACTGAACATATGAACATATGGTGGAGTTGGTCAATCCATGGCAGATTACAATTACCTCGTTTTCACGAATGTAAATTGTCGAGGGTACTTCCTCCCTCATTTCGAGAATCCTTTATAATGAGACGCTGGCCAATATTTGTGCTAGCAGACAGGGAGCTCGTGGACTGCATGGGGTCTATGTACTCATCCGATAAGTGTAGCCAAATACTAGACAGACATGACACTTCGATCATCACATCATTGGTGGTCTGGTCACGTGATCAATAACTTGTAGGCACCTCAAAAAATTATTGCGCTAGCCGGGAGTCGAACCCGGGGCTGTTCATCTCATTGAATGGGAATGAACAAGGTTACCGCTACCCCACCAGTGCTTAAATTATATGTTAGCAACTTTAGCTTGTATTCCAGTAAATGAATCGGAGTAGGTGGATGACAAAGCTGACTGACTCAGCCTTTCTTCTGAGGTGACTGATTTCTTCGAACCGCGACCTTTGAGCCGCGACCACGATGGCGGACATACCGACGCTAAGCATCACTCTTTTGGGTGCGGGTCAAGAAGTTGGAAGGTCGTGCTGCGTGCTTCAATACCGGGATATCACACTCGTTTTGGATGCTGGTGTACATCCCGCCCTTACAGGAATGGCGTCCCTGCCCTTCATTGATGAGCTTGACTGGAGTACGGTAGATGCAATACTCATCACCCAGTGCGCTTCCTTTCATCCTTTGATCGGGAATAATACCTCCAACATTCGTTCAGTTTCCATCTGGACCATGCGGCAGCCTTGACATACGTCACGGAAAAGGTGTGCGAAGGTTGCACTCGATGACATCTTCTCAACTTCTCAATTCGTCTAGACAAATTTCAGAGAGGGAAAGGGCAAAATTTACATGACTCATCCAACGAAAGCGCTTCACAAGTTTATGATGCAGGACTTCGTCCGGATGAGGTGTGTTGCTAACGTACGCTGTTCTTCATGCCACTTACGTGGGTTTTAGCAATTCATCAACCGACGCTCTGATCTCACCTCTCGATCTATCCATGTCTATTTCTTCCATCATTCCCGTCTCTGTTCACCAGCTGATCACTCCCTGCCCTGGTGTGACTTTTACGCCATACCATGCAGGGCACGTTCTTGGGGCGTGCATGTTCTTGATCGACATAGCCGGCCACAAAGTTCTCTACACGGGCGATTATTCTCGCGAGGAGGATCGCCATCTCGTAAAGGCAGAGATTCCTCCAGTACATCCAGACGTGCTCATCGTCGAGAGTACTTACGGTGTGCAAAGCCTCGAGGGGCGTGAGGAAAAAGAGTTGCGCTTTACGAACCTAGTGCATTCCATTATTCGTCGGGGAGGACACGTGTTACTTCCAACATTTGCGTTAGGGCGTGCACAGGAGCTTTTGCTCATCCTTGACGAGTACTGGAAGAAGCACCCTGACTTACACAGTGTTCCCATCTATTATGCATCGAGCCTCGCGCGCAAGTGTATGGCTGTTTACCAAACGTACATTCATACTATGAATTCCAACATCCGATCAAGGTTTGCAAGAAGGGACAACCCTTTTGTTTTCAAGTACGTTTCTTATCCCTCGGTCTTATCGTGTGTCGTTCAATTGTATCAGGCATATCTCCAACGTACCTCAAGCTCGTGGTTGGGAGCGCAAAATAGCCGAAGGGCCCCCTTGTGTCGTTCTTGCTAGTCCGGGGATGTTGCAATCAGGCACAAGTAGAGAACTCTTTGAACTCTGGGCTCCAGACTCTCGGAACGGTCTCATTGTCACTGGTTATTCCGTTGAAGGCACGCCAGCACGGGTGAGTCACCCTTCATTTTGGAAAATTTCTTGTAGCGTGGAGTTTTGGGGATGCAGAGGTATATTTCTTGTGTGTATATACGAAGCAATGGATGTCATTCTCCCACCGCGTGTGATTCCTAAGTCTTTTGCCTACTTGATGAGAGGTGCAATCGAGGACTTTTACTGATCACCTCTCACAACTAGGAAATCATGAATGAACCCGATGAGATAGTTGGAATGAAAGGCAACACCATCCCGCGCAAGATTTCCGTAGACTATATCTCCTTCAGCGCACACGTCGACTACTCACAAAACTCTGAGTTCATCGACCTAATCAAGGCCCCTCACATTGTGCGTTCTTTTGTTCTATTCAGCCCATCCCCCTGACGTACATCGTAGGTCCTCGTACATGGCGAACAAACGGCCATGGGTCGCCTTAGGGCTGCGTTGCAAGCTAAATATAAGAACCGGGACGAGGATATTAAGATTTACTCACCCCGCAACCTCGAGACGTTGAATCTCACCTTCCGCCCCGAACGAGTTGCCAAAGTCATTGGCAGTTTGGCCGCCAAACCTCCTCAGACAAACGACGTTCTCTCTGGCTTGCTCGTGTCGAAAGACTACTCATACACGTTGTTGGATCCTCGCGACTTGCGTGACTTCGCCGGACTTTCGACGTGCGTTGTGACGCAACGTCAGAAAGTCGCCCTTGGCGTTGGATGGGGTCTCGTGAGATGGCACTTGGAGGGCATGTACGGTAATGTTGAAGAGGGAATGGACCAGGAAGGGATTCCAACAATGCGGGTATGTTCCTTTGGTGTCGGCCCTGTCAAGACGGAATTGACCTGCTGAGGGTTGCAACAGGTGATGAGTGCGATAGATGTGAAGCAGACCGCTGAAAATGAACTTACGCTGGAATGGGATTCAAGCGCTGCAAACGACATGATTGCAGATTCAACACTCGCGGTGATCACGGAAATTGATAAGAGTCCAGCATCAGTAAAACGTATGATCATTTGTGACCGCGCATGCATATGCACAACCTGATCATGATACCTAGTGACTGTTGGAACACACACGCATAGACATGAGCACGAACATCACCCGCACTCGGACCACGACTACACGCATAACCCAATGGTACGCATCCAGCGACTTGGCCTGTTCCTTGAAGCGCACTTTGGCGAGGTCGAATACCACATGCCAGACGAGGATATGGCATGCGAACAAGAAGAGTCGACATCCCATGGCGAGCCATCATTCTTGATCCAACTGGATGATGCTGAGGCTCGAATCAACCTGCTTTCCATGGTACGCCCCTTTCTATATTGCACCTTTTCCCCCGCTGATGTCATTATGCACAGACGGTCGATAGCAGCAGCGAGGCACTGCGGAGACGAGTCGAGGCAGTCCTCGAGATGGCAGTATCGACAGTGAGCTCGCTAAGCGAGTCGTTCGCATCCGGTGCTCCTGAGGAGTTCTCAAGCAGCCGTATTCACAAACCGAAAGCAGACGTTCCGCCATCAAATGAGACAGAGGGAGATGCGGAGCAAGCCGTGACGCAGGAGTCACCCCCTGAGGTTGAAACACGACAACCGTATGATTGAAATGACAGTCGTGTCATTGTTGAGGTCGGATGATACTTTAGATACGCTATACTGTTATAGTAAATTCAAAATCAAAAAAATCGGCAAGTGCCAGCCATACAATACAGTACCGTAGCCATTCGAACCGGTGTGCGCTGTGCTCGACGTTGCGCACGGCCTGGGCGCTCATTTCTTTTCCCCTCAATTTCCTTGAACTCGGACGTCGTCCGTTGTGACGCGTGCGTCCATGTTTCGTAGCCCCGTTCCCTCGCCT
The DNA here is from genome assembly GCA_022376525.1 of Russula vinacea. Taxonomy (NCBI): domain Eukaryota; kingdom Fungi; phylum Basidiomycota; class Agaricomycetes; order Russulales; family Russulaceae; genus Russula; species Russula vinacea. The sequence continues at coordinate 7,800 of WTXL01000033.1, forward strand.
CGCTCACTTGTCCCACCATCCTCTTTTCCGTCCGGACTTCATCCGAACGCGTCGCGTGGTGACCGTAATGGCAACCGTGCTGATGCCGATATGAGACGGACCTCTCGCATCGATATGAGCTTTGAGCAAGCGTTGGAAGCTGGGGAAACGGTGGTCATTAAAGAGGGGATTGACGTCGAGAGCCTAGGGCTAGATTCGGCGTCTCTTTCATCCAGTTCCCCTTTGTCCCCACCGGCCTCGTCCCGACCGCAGAGTATGCTTCCTCCCCAACCTAAAAACTCTCTAGCTTCGCCTACCTCCAGACCTCCCGCCTCCATTTCTGCTTCAACCTCTGCCTCGTCCTCCTCCAACGATTTATTTTATGACGCGGAAGACCCTGATTATCAAACCAAGCGCCGTTCAATGTATCGGTCACAGGGAACCGCGAGTAGTCCAGATCTTGCTACCCTCGTCCGCAAGGCGAAACAAAGGGGAAGCATATTACCATCTCAACTTACCGGCAAGGACAGGCGCCACGAAGCTACACCGCCATTGCCTGCAGGCCCCCACGCGACACCAAACCCAGCTCCGCGACACCGTCAAAGGTCCTCAACTTCATCCACTGGACAAACCGTGCCAGCCCCTACTTCACCGACCATGCAAAAAGGGAAGCCTCAGAAGCCGGGACAGTCCACCGGTCCACCATCCAACGGCGCTGGGCGGGTGCCCGCCAGCTCGAGTCTCGACGATGGGAGTGTAAAGGCACGTTTTGAGGCTCATCCTGCGTATGGAGGTGCTGATAGCAACCCAGAACACGAAGTCTTCAGTTCGGCAAAAGACGAGTGCATTCTTGGGCAGGATGCTAAACGCAACTCGCGAACGCTCAGTACGTAGTTATATCATCCCCGCGGCCCTCAACGTAACCCTTCTCCCTGCAGAAGACCGATGCGTCATCCCCGTCGAGACGAATGGCACAAATAACTCCACCTGTGCCCCCTTTACCAGCATCCCCGACGTCAGAAGCTTTCCCGATATCCCCCGACTGGCCTCAATTCACCCAGCACCGGATACGTCAAAACCTCTTCCTCCTCTTCACATCGAAGCTACAACCAGCGGTAAGAGCGTTATGTATACCTATCTACTACTCGTAATCATCGAGCGTGGACTTCTCAGGGCTGTCTCCCCGGCCACCTTCCCCTGGAAAGACCGTATGTACTCGTGATGCTACGGCGCAGGTCAGATTATTGGCTGGAAAACGACGAAGCATGTCTGTTAGTGAAGTTGACCTCGTGAAAACCACGAGTTCCTCTTTGACACCTGTAAAACCATCAAGCGCGAGAGAGAAGCGTAGCGAAGAATTAATGGGCTGGGACTCCACTATGCGAGGCATTCTCTCCGACTTCAAGGGGAACTCTCTCAGTTTGATCAAGATACCAGCGCGACGACAAACGTGCTTGGCCTTCGGTCAGTACCCGGGTCACCTCAACAACACGCCAGATCGCGTATCCGGGGTGTCGAGCCGAGCACCTCTGCTTCTACAAGCCCAGACATCCGACAAGTGACGCCTACGATAAAGCCGAATCCGACCATTGTTGCCCATGCACCTGACGCCGATGAGACAGGCGTCCGTAGGGGAAGCATAGAAACACCAGATTCAATTGTGCCACCCCGCTCACCTCAACTACTTACTGGAGCTACCATACGTGCAGCCTCGTATTCGCAACGGCATTTCCCCGGCGCGAGTACCCGCCCGTTGGGCCCGCGGAGCGTATCGAACACGCACACCCCATTAGAAGCCCGTGGCCGCCTTTTGGTGCATCCCCGTACTACAGCGTACAACTCCGAACCATCGTTAGTTCCAGATGCCGTTACCCAACCTCTTTCTGCTCTGTCGCAACAAGACCTTTCTACAAGCTCGAGTCAACAATTCCGCCAGTTAACGTCTAGTAAATTCGTGCCTACAGACCCCGAAGAGCTCGAGGCCCGCGGCAAGGAATGCGCGAAGCGCGCCTGGGAGGAGGATGAGGAATTTTTGGCAAAGGAGAGGATTGCCGAGTGGCTTGGTGGAATGTAGGTTTCGTCCTAGCTAACTATATGGCTACTTGCTGACACCTTCATGCAGCGGTCGGGTGAATAAGTCCGCACTGCGGCACTACATGGATAATTTTGATTTCTCAGGATTAAGACTTGACCTTGCCTTCAGGTGGGGCTCTTACCTCTGTGGCTTACTTGAATTTAACCACCTCGTTATAGGCGTTTGTGCGCCAAGCTTTTCCTCAAGGCGGAGACCCAGCAAGTGGACCGAATCCTAGAAGAGTTTTCTAGACGTTACTGGGATTGCAATCCAGGTAGTCTGTTCGGAAACCCTGGTAGGCTTTTCTTTTACATAGTTGCGCTGACTCCTGCTCATGACGTTTCACAGGTGTTGTCCACGCAGTGGCTTACTCGCTTCTTCTTCTGAACACGGATTTACACGTCGCTGATCTCACAAACCGCATGTCACGAGGCCAGTTTATTCGCAATACGCTCTTCACGATTCAAATGCAGCTCCGACCCATTCGCTCTGTTCAAGGCTCCTCCTCAGACCTCGTGAACAGCGAGCGGGACGGAGACAGTGTGCGTGGACCTGGGGACGAAGGGAGTGACATAGGCCCAAGTGGAGTACGTTCGAAAGCCAAGCGGAGTGACAGCATTACGAGCTGGAACAGCATTACTCGTGACGCTGCCCTCGCCAACTTATTCGTCGCGTCTCCGACTGTTGGGAATAACACTCCTCTGCCGAATGATAGCACTGCGTCTGTGCCAGCGTCAACGACCAGTGCCACAGAGGCGAAGACGCCAAGTACTCTTGTGTCGTCCGTCGTCTTCGACCGGAATTGGGAAAGTGACATAGAGAGCCTGCTCAAGGTGCGGTGTACTCAAAGTCTCTACAGGTTGTCAATCTGACTTATGATTTTGGCAGGACATGTACAACGCCATCAAGAGTCAGCAGGTTCTGCAGCCACTCAATGCGCGAACGTCAACCTCATCCTTAACTCCTACCGCCCCGTTGTTGCGTAATCGCAGCTTGCGTGTGCAGCAAGATCGTCTGACAACGCTCAAGCGTGGTAGCATTCGCGGTATCCAATCCATTCTTGGTGCGCAGAATGGGATGAGTCCGTACAGTAGTAATAGCAGCGTCGATGGACGTGCTAGCCCTGCTCCAAGCTTCGCAACATCCGCTCACGAAGTGCGTACCTGGAAGTTTTTCGGTTTGAAATAACTAAATAATGCTACGACAGAATATTCAAGGCTCTTCGATGTCCTTCTTAACGCCCGCTCTGGGCTTCGCTTCCAACCTATCATATACAATCATACGAGAGACGCAGGAGGACGATGATCGAAGCGAGCGCACCGACGATTCGGCAGACACTACGATCAGCATCACCGACGAAGAATTGGCACTGCTCGGTCCCCCATGGGCAAAGGAGGGGATGCTGTGCCGTAAGCAGTACAACGATTCCACGGGAAAGCGTGCGAAGAGCAAGGCTTGGATGGACGTGTTCGTTGTCATCCAGAAAGGAGAGCTCAATATGTTCACGTTTGGCAACCATGCCGTTGATGGACAACGTGCTGTTGGAGGTGGAAATTGGCTGGTGTGTTTTTCATTTGTCGACATGAGGCGCGGGCGTTATTGACGCACGTTTGCTGTAGGAAACTGCCAACCACGTTGGCTCGTTGCAGCTTTCCCATTCCCTAGCACACGCTCTACCTCCACCAGGCTATAATCGACAGCGCCCATTTTGCATGGTTCTCACGCTCGCGAGCGGCGCGGTGTATTTTTTCCAGGCGGGTACTGAAGAGCTTGTCAATGAGTGGGTGCAGACATGCAACTACTGGGCGGCGCGGCAAAGCAAGGAACCGCTCGCCGGTGGCGTCTCCAACATGGACTACGGTTGGAACCGTGTCAGCGACGTGTTGCAGCCGGGGCGAGCCGCGTCAGACGATGAGTCTGTTCGTGGTGTACGTGACTTTACGGACACTGCTAGCGTCCGTAGTGCACGTAGCAACCACAGTCGGTTCAGCCGCAAAGACGTTGCAGCGACCATGCGCATCGGTTCACCACGGTCAGACCGCACAAATCTCGCCGAATGGAAACCGCCGCTCGCGCCCTCTATAGCAAGCACGCATGACGAGGAGACACAGTTAGAGGCGCTCAAAAAGCATGTTGCGACGCTCACGCGAGATCTGCAGGAGCACAACGAGCTGCGAGGACCAATGATGGCGCTCGTACGTGTCTCCTTACTCTACCTTCACCCCATTTTGCTTAGCTCTGACACATCGCACTCTGCAACTTTCAGTACCCCTCTCGCTCGCAGAACGCGGCAAAGGCACTCAGCAACTGGGAAAAGAAGTCGCAGTACTTGCTTGCCGAACACGTCAAGTACGAATTATATGTCGATTCGCTGCAGGCAGCCATGACACTACGGTTAAGAAGCGTGGCGAGAAAGCCTTGGAACATGCGTTGCGTACTGACGGCGCTCAAGGCTCTTCTTTGGACAAGCTCAAGGAGGGCTCGAATCCGAAGACTATCCCGGAGAGCGAAGAACCCTTGTCTGGTGTTGTCAGATCGCCCCTAGCTGCGAGCGTGCGTCATCGCCGAGAGCTTGCGCAGATGAACGTCGACGGGGAAAGCGATACCTAACTTTGCTTAATCAAGATTAATCAGTCCCACTATCCATTATTTATGCTTCGCGGTATATGTGGTTGACAACTTATATACCACTTGCTGATGATACACACATATATCTTGTTTGGCGATGCCCATTGACCGTAAGGTGGTGAGATATAGCAGATGAAGAAGACGTATAAGATCATACAGCAAGACAGATCAAGAGAGGTTGCCCAGAGGTTGCGTAATAGTTTGAGCAATTCTATAGTATCCAAATTAGCTAAGTAACAACGCCAGTCGTACACCATCATCTCGCTCTCCTGCAGAATGCGTACAGGGTCCGAAAATAGCGACCCTCTCTAACATAGTATGACAAAAGGCAAGGATACAAGGGAAGAACAACATGGGGCGTGACATGAGAAGTAAGAAAAAGTAAATGGAAGCTCAATAGCGCCCGTCACATGGCGTAAAGCATGGAATTTACTTTATGTGCCTGCACCCTCAGCAAGTTTGCGTACAAAGGCTCCAGGCCCATCCGTAGATGTCCGTCTTTGCCGCTTTAGGCCAAGGAAGCAGCAACAGCCGCACCTGCACCTATCCGGCTACCAGGGGACAACCGGGAGCCCGGAAGAGCGAGCGGCGTGTTGCTCGTCGTCGACGAACGTGGTCGCGTTGAAGATGAAGCCAGCTTGGGCAGTACAGAGTTCTTGCGGGCACCTGCGCTCGGTGCACCAGAAGCCCGGTTCCTGAAAGATAAGTAAACGACCTGAATCAGTATTCCGGCGCAAATACGGGGTCAAGAGATATGGAATACCGCTTCTTAATCACATCAGTCTTGAGAGATAACGGTCGGACTACACCATGCAGTTTCTGTAAATCAGTGGACACGAGTTAGCTGGGTTCGTCATTTGTAGATAAGGAGACCTACATAAAACAGCCCGCACGCGTTGCCTAGGGTAATAAGTGTTCAGCCCTGCGCCTGCAGATAATGCTCCACAAATCCACTTACACAGAGGCTGCCCCTCCGGATCCCTCCGCCACAGTGGTGTGTTCGTCGTTTGGCAGTTCGTGCAAACCGTTGGCGCTGTTTCCCCATCTTCAGACTTAATGCCTCCCCCCCCCACCACAGAGGTAAGGTCGGGAGTGCTCGTCGAGGAGCGCAACTGCGCCGTTGGTGGTGGGTCAGTACCGGCTGTCGACTTCTTCCGCGCAATGGCAGAGCGCACAACAGCGTCCTGAATTCGCTTTGTTGACACGATCTTGCGAACTCCTTGACGGGCGGACGAACCCTCGGCAGACGGGGTAGATGCGTTGGAGGCATCACGAGGTTCGGGCGATGCCGCCGTACTCGATGCAAACCCGTTGCCCCATCCATCACTCGAAGGACTGGGGTGGAGGCTTGAAAACCCATTCTCCCCGTGTTCCACTGGTAGGATTTGAGTAGGGTCCACGTGCGTGAAGGGTTGATGTGATAGGTTCGTGGCTTCAACCCCATTGGTATACATGATGCCAATCATGTTCGGGTATCCCATGCTGGCATCATCCACCCCTGTCATATTCAAACGTGCATAACTCTCTGCTACGGCTGCAGATGCTGCTACTGCAGCAGCGGACAGGCCTTCGTCGGATGTAAGAGGTGGGCTTGTGTGTGGTGAGTATGAGGTCGTCGATAAGGTGGAATGTGGATTTTCATGATATGATGGAACGTGTCGGGAGCCGTCAACGGTGGTCAAGATGGGAGGATAATCGTAAGGGAGCGAATGGGTTGCATGCAAGTCAAAGAACCCGTCGTATCCGGGGACCGTGAAGTTAAATGGCGCTGAGGGAAATGAGCCATTGGAAGGGTGATGAGAACTTGGTGGGTGATGAGAGGGAGAGAACCGCTGAACGACATCTGGCGATTCGACCAAGGGGCTGGAGGTATGGACACTAGGTGGATCAGCACGAAGCATGCTTTCAGCATGGGGAGTGTCAGCTCGACGTTTGGTTCCTATAATAGCATCAGGCAACTGCGGTCGACCATTAACCTGATGTCTTCCTAATATGCCAGCCGAGATACCCTCCTTTGAGACCGTGTGATCGAAACTCGTCTTACGCACGTGCCTGGGGAATGAGCGCTGCTCCGGCGCCGCATCCGACGCGGCTGTTCGCGACGGCCCATGTACTCCCAAAGTGGGTAGAGACGAGGGGTGACCCGCATATGCGTGCAAGGCCGTCGAATCATGATCAGAAGGGTGGGTAGGGTAAGAGTACCGTGGCCCATGGGAGCCGGTGGGGAAGTGAGAATGGCTAGTGTGTTCGTGTAAGGTTGAAAGGGGGAACGTGTTATGGGCAATCATGGACGTAGGACTCTGTTGACCATGGCCGATTGGAATGTCGGATGTACCAGAGGGAGTGGATCCTGAAGGATTGAGGATAGCTTGTCATCAGCGGAGGGTCTGGGTAGATTATGCATATCAGAGGCCTTTAGGTCTGATGAGTGTTCGAGAGACGGAAAAGCGAAGCGTTGAGGTTGCGATAAGACATTATCGAGCTGAATCCCCATCGCTGGCGGTGGACGGGACCTCGAGCGGCTAATTGGTCTCCAGTCCATGGGAACTCGGGATCGAGATCGACTGATGGCCCTCCACTCCATTGGAACAACCTCGCTGTGGTGAGGAGTTAGCGCGAAAATATAATACTCGACGAAGATGACGCCACTCACTCGTCGTCTTCCGTGCTATCCTGGTTCGCGCCATCAAACCCTTCCACGCTCACTTTTGTCTTCCCTTTATCAATGCGGCGACCGCGTTCCTCCCCCACTTCTGCTCCCTTAGTCTCCTCAGTAGTCGAGGAGATTGCATCGCCTTCCCCGGGCTCCTTCTTGACGTGCACATTAACTTGTTCCAGTTTTTCCCCAGCCTGTCCTCCCTGCTTTGTCTCGTCATCCTTCTTCTTCTTAAGCGCCAATGCCATCATTCGCCACGTCAAGTTCTCCATGCGCTGGGCGTGCGGCAAGTTCGCCTTGGTTCTGGTGTACATCTTCCACACCTTTGTCGCGAGCGGGTCATCTTTTGCGAGTTGCTCCGGGTCACATTGACTGGCGTCTGTCGGTGATAACGCCGTCGAGAGTAGGTCTGGTGAACCCGATAAGACGGGAGATGGGAAAGTGCTCGCAGCGTCGGTCCCCTGTCGAGATGCGAAGAAACTGTCCGAGAAGATATCGCTGTACATGGAAGAGGCGTCTGGGCGAATGCTAGTTTCGGGAGACTTGGGTGAGTCGCAGAAGCTTAGTGTACATGATGATCGGTGAGTCTCGGGTAAGGAAGGGGTTAGGCCATTCCCAACAACCGAAGGATCTCGTGACATCGTCACAGTATGAAACGATGCGTACGGTTCGATGTTGGGTGTCGACGGGGATGTTGACGTTGGAGACATCCATAACGTCGGGGGCAAGCCAGCATTTGATCGGCCAGCAGTGCAATCGGGATTACAATCGTAACCAGAACACGTGTAGGAAGGCGGAAGGTATGTTGACGAAACGGCGGACCCTGGCGAGTCCTGTGGTAAGAAAGCGCAAGAACGATGTATTTTTTACACACTAACCCGTGGAACCTTGTCGCGAGTGCGTGCTGATGTCCCGATCATGCGTGATGTGCTTCCTGTCCGACAGACCATTGTGGCTCGTGCCGTTCATACGAGGCAGAGAGGATGAGACATGGTTCGGCTTCTGATATGGATGGGATGGCGAGGCGAACGAGGTATTACTTGAAAGACCCTGTTGAGACCCGTGGGTGTCAAGCGAAGGGTATGCGGGTCGCAGGCGCGGTGGAGCGCTGCTCGAGGGCACACTGCTGGAAGCTCCAGCAATGGGACCGAGCACGCCTGCAGCGGCCAGGTGGGCAAACATCTCCGGGTTCAAGGGGGAAGAGAACATCCAGTTCTGAGCATGTGGCAGAGATGGATTGCTAGACTACAGGATGTAAGATGGAGTGATCGCCTTGACTGTTCGAATACGCACTGTATATGGATTTACGAGCTCGGAGGATGTCAAATCTAGAGATTGTAGCCAAGGTGAGGGATAGGATTGAGGCGATAATGAGGCAGAGGGGAAAGGGCTGTGATCGGTCGTGCCATTCGAGGGCGGATGGGCTGCGAGTGCAGTCACAACGGTTGGACGAGGGGTGGAGGACCAAGAATGCTTTGGATAATCGTCCGTTGCGCTGCTAGGGTGTAGTGGAGCAAGCTCCATAGACAGAAGCGGTACTAGAATGACAGATCGAGGTCGCGGGGGGTGTTAAGAGCGAGAGGAGAGAAAAGTCGCTCTGAAGGTAAAGAGGACGGCCAATGGGGAATCACAGTAGGAGATGAGGGACGGGGAGAGTGTTACGGCAGAGAAGAACGGGTTGGATGTGTTCTACGAAGGCTCGGAGGACGAGGAGAGGATGATAGATGGGAAAGGGGCAATGCAAGCGGCCGACCAAGATCGCGCGGGCCGCATACAACCTGTTAATGATTGGCAACTCGTCCGACGCAAATTTCCGCAAAATATATGCGCCTCTCCTGCCTTTTGGCCGTCAAAATAATACAAAATCGAGTAAAATAATATTATTCACATGTCGTTCGATCTCTCACGCCGCCCGAGGGCCCTGTTCCTTAGATCCATAACATAAGATCCTTTTCGGAATTCCGTCCCCTCGGGCTGGGGATCATCATTCTTTTCTCACTTTCTGTTTTTTTCAACTCCCTCTTGCCTCGATTCCCTCCAGACCTTTTTACCCCCCACGCGTCCCCTCTCATCCCTCCCTGGGCTCGCACGGGAAAGCAATCTTCCCTGATTCGTTCCAACAGCGAGACTTGCCAAACTCGTCTTGCTTCTTCACTTGCATGACTCCTGTCTGCCTACGGACATTCTCTCCTCCGACGAATCCCCTTCAGATGGCCAGCTTCCCGGGTTTACATTTTTCCAAACGTCCCCCTTGGCAAATTCCCTTCCACTCCTTTTCTGGCCCCGTCACCATCACCGTATGTCGTCCACTTGTGCTCTTTCCCGGCCGGATCCAGCTACTCTTCTAGTTCGCTGCCCCCGGTCAACACGCACCCCCTCAGCTTGCTGCTGGACAGCCTCAATCTGGTGTCGGCCTTTGGATACCCTTCCCCCCGTACTCTCCATCTCCGTAACATGCTCAGGCTTCCTCCCAGTTGGATTCGTCGAGGCGGTTCTCTCGGCGACAGAGCTCGCCGCGACGTCTCCGAGCCGCACACCACTCAAGCTGTGGCGTTCCGGCATTGACAGGGGCATCTTAGTGTTCCCTACTTTTCGGGTCTAATGTCAATTGAATGTAGTTTGGTGGCGTCCTAGCCACCACACTCTCCCACGAGAGGTGTGAGTCTATCAATAGACCCCTTTTCGGCTTTGCCATAATACACGGTCAACCTCGTGCTGGGGATGGCATCTTTGAAACGCAATGAACATGCTTCTATGTCTCGTGCAGAAACTGATCACTTTGTTCAGCACCAGGCGCGAAGGCTCGCTCATTTGATATGTCTCCAATTGGAGTCCACAAGCGCCTAACTACTGCGGGTGACCAAATTGTTTTGGCGGCCAACGTACACATGACCTCGCTCAACAAGGTGTCTAGCGTCCGTTATTACGGAAGCGACCTTGTCCCAACTGCTACCGAATATGAAGCGTTTCTCTGTTCGTGCGAATGGAACTCCCCTGTGGGGTAAGCCTGCCCCTTTTCACTTTCTGGCGCGGCCAGCCACAATTACCACGCGCAACTGAGCGGGAGTGTCAAACACAATAAAATGGAAATTCATCTCGAGCTTGCTCCTTTTGGCCCATGTGTGCCAAAACACTGGTTGAGCTGCTGCTTCCCCCATGGCCCCGTGCTTTGTCTTCTTACTTCGCGAAGCGTACGTACATACAACGTTCCTTCGTTCCTGAGTACTTTTCTCTGGCCGCCGAGCGGCGGTGGCGACTACCTCGAAATGGAGCTGCTTGACGGCCTAGACCGATCCGCTACTTAATTGAGGACGACCACCTGAGAGCACTGGTATTCCAGCCACCACTCACACGACTATCCATATCGGCTTTGCGGTATTTACAAAGACCAGCAATCCGCCTCCCGCGTACAAACGTGCATTTTTGTCCAGTAGAAGCGCCGCAGACATCGGCGGATGGTGTAACGGTGGTTTTTTATTTAAAAAATACATTACAGTGCGTCAGAATGTGATGATGATGCTATGATTGCGCACTCGATCCTGAACATGCACAGATCTCCGTGACTTACAACGGAATATGTAGCTGCAGTGTAGCTGCCGTGGCTACATCACGGGAGCTGCGCTGGGTACAAATGTCCTCATGGCGAGCAAACCACGGATGGCCGAAATAAATTACGACCTGAGCACATTCCTGCTGTCACGACCCGCTGTGCCCTATACGCATGCTGTAGTTCCTAGACTCCCACAAAATGCCTCAAAGGAATTATTAGTTGCAACCTAGCCACTGGCGGGAGATCCTCGGTGGCATGATTTTCGTCTTCGGCAATTTGTTTCCCCCTCGAGACAGATACAACACCGACGACCTGTCCGATCACCCGACGTTGACTGCAAAAAAAGCGAACAATTCGCTTCTGGCGTGATCGCGGATCTCAAATCCCTCTAATCCCTCAGCCTGCGATCATAATCAGCCGATACTTTCCAAGTTCAGTTCCCATGATATTTTTGTCTCCCAATTTACAGAAATATATTGCTAGACAAAATCTATATGAGTGCTCCCCGATCTCCGTAAATCAAGCGCCGATGGAGAGATGGCGACTGGTGACAGCCAACGAACTCGTAATCACCGTTGCGCCCTAACTGACGGCATCCGAGGGATCGGGGCACGCTCCGCCCGCGGTGTCGCTAGCTGATTTGTCCACTACGTCCCCCTTTTTGGACGAAGTGCTAACTCCATCATTCCATCGCCAGGCTTCCATAAGCTCCCCGCGGCGCCAGGCAGTGAAAACAAAGGAGAGGATACAGGCAGGGCTATTTCCATTTCATGGGCATCCGTTCAGCGCGCACCATCATGAAAGCTGCGTACCTGAGGTATAATAGCGCGGGCTGCGCTGCGTGAAATACGTGCATGATTGTCATCGCGATGGCGAGCCCTGTCACGTACGCGACAAGTGCAGCGGTGAAATACGGCTTGTCGAATATTCCGGCCGCGTCCCTTGCGTACCGGAAATGGTCGTAGCGCAGCGCTAAAGAAACGAACGTTCCTGGAACGACAATGTCACCCAAACCCAGCATCATGTTCCCGTTCCCCACGGTTGTCGACTTTGGCCAAAGAATTTTCATGGGGAGGTCGAGGCTGGTTGCCACACTGACCATCTAGTTTCGTCATCTGTCTTCACGTAGTTGGCATGGGGAACGACAATATCACCTACCACCTTGGTTCCGAACACCCACCAAATATCGTAGAAAAACAGGCCAGAGAGTAGGATGCTCCCAGTCCTGAATGAGTCAACCTTCAGCGTCGACATTGCATCATGTCCAAATGACAAAGCAAGTATGTTTGTGAGGAGGATAGGCTTCTTCGGTCCATAGTAGAATGTATATAACGCCGATGGAGTCATCCCAAGCGGTACGAGGAAAATTGAAGGCGTTCTACATGAGAAGGATATAAACTCTGATCTAGTGAGCTTGGTTCTGTGCAGGAGGGGAATGATGCTTACGGGTGGCTCTTAATCCGACCTTGACCTGATGGTTGGTGAATTGACTCCAGCGTTGAGCGCCCAACGTGAATTTCGCCAGACTAATGAGGGACTAGAAAGGAATAGTAATGAATGGCAAGAAATCTGCGCAAGCGAGGAGCAGAACTTACATGGGGCACTCTGTACAGTCCAGCGAGGCCAAAACAAAGGGACATGAGCCAGTTGATCCATTCCTTTCCAAGGTATTTGACCACCAGAAACAGGCCAACAAGCAGTGCCGAGCCTAGCTGTCATAGGCCATGATGCTTTCAGAACACGCACAGGACAAAAAGGGTGAACCTACTAGTGGGAATATCCATGCATCCTCTGCGGTCAGCCGAAGCTGGGAATCATCCTCGTCCTCTCCGTCATCCAAGCGCTTTGACCTCTGAGCACCACGCCGAAAGAGCTCGACTAATTGAACGGGGAGATCGTCACGGGGGATGGACTGACCGGAAGGCTTCCGTGTGAACCAGCATAGACCGAAATAGTCGCAGTGGTGATAATACCCACATACGCAAACAGGATATCGGCATTCAACCCCTCAGACATCGTTCAGAGGCGTGGTGGGTCGAAGCTTGTTAGCCGTTGCGATGGGGACACAGTATTGAAGGGGAAATAGGCGGGGAAATAAGCGGGGAAATACAGTAAGCAGGTGGTTGAAGACAAGCGCTTTGAGCGCTCACACGAAGTCGCTTGCAACAAACTCCAAGTTTGCGTGATATTCTTCTATTCTTATCAACATCTATTGTGATTAACTCTGACGATTTCGGCGATTTCGAGTTCGGCCTTCTTTCTATACGGCAGGGGCTCAATCTCGAGGAATGCTCAGTTATCTGACTCGGAGATTTCAATTTCTGCGAGATCACGCTTGACAAAATCTAGGCCGCGGGGATTCTGAACCAATATTCTAGCTGCATATATGTATACGGAGCATATGATACACTTGTAATCCATACCTGTGGTTCAGCAGGTGGCTCATTAATAGATCTTGGCCGCGGAGTATCTCTCTTCGTCTAGACCAACGGGCGGCGGCGGGTCTGAGAACTATCCTAGGACCGTTAAGAAGTATCCTTCCCCGTTCGTAGCAACGCCGTGGGTCGGGTCAATCGGTTGTGTGTATCCCACCGTTCGTGGAAGCAGTCGTACCCACCCTCGAAAGCGATCTAATTTTGGCGCGCAGATGACAATCATAAGAACTGATCAAAAGACCTAGAGTGGATTGTCTCACGAAAACTTCCCGAGGGTTCGGATGAGGTCTGTTAATCAGTGTTAGCTAGCAAATACTTTTTTACGACCTAAGATTTCGTCCTGTCGAGTAGGACCGCCTGTTGTCCCATATATGTCAAGACTCATCGTCTGGTAAAAGTAGCCGCCTATACTTGCGCCTATAACTACACCCATAGCTCACCCAGATTTTCTGCAAGATATTTTCATGACCTGTGAGGGCTAGGAAACGATGGCGGGCCTAGCAGACATCACATGAAACCAATACACTAAGACCTGGGGTGCCGATGTTGGAACAAACTCCAACAGTAAGTGGTGTGGATTTTTCAAACGGCGGGCTCGGGCAGTGGGTAACCGCAGAAAGGTACAGTACCCGCCCGTGGAAAAGACAACGCGAATGTATGCCGCTACGAGGCAGGCATACCTTGCGAAAGGTGACTTGGACTTCAAGCTTCAAGTTGCATCGTCAGTATGCGTCAGTGTTAGCGATATCTCTGGCCGTTAGATCAAGCGGCCGATTTGGCAAGGCGTAAAGTATCAAGCAAGCAACTGACAATATCCGTGAATCTGTTTACAGTAACGTTTTGAGTGGGGGTTGATAGAGCCTCTCAGGGCCTGTGATGATAACTGAGCGATATGGACGACGCCAACGTCGAGTTACATAGCCATCGCAAGGAACAAGAAGTCAGGGACTCATCTGCGTACCAGCGTCCCAATAATGAGGAACTTCCAATCCCACTTAGTTTGTTGGGTTGTATTGGAGACCGTCGGACCCCGCGACTGCATCATGATCAAGACAAGTCCGCGATTCAGTTCATGGTGATTAAAGATCTTCCATTCTATCAATTGAAGCAATTCCGAGTCATGGTGGTTCCGAGCTAAAAAAATAATACAGAATACTGATTCATGTAGTAACTCGCAGCTGCGAGGTAGTCTATGGCCATGAATATTGTCGACGTCATGACCCCCAGAATCGCCATCAAGAGTGTAAGAGGACAATGCCTACTTCACAAGGTGAGACGTCTACGTCTATGTTAGAGGTTAATATCCGGCAGCTATGCCGTTCTTTCTCGAATCACTAGCCGCTGATTTAAGTTAGAACGGCCGAATAGGAGAAGCAAAAGACTGCCTTGTGCGTACCATACACCATTCCATCCTCCTTTAACACCGCATTCACCACTGATGATGAAACACGATTGACATCCAAAACTGAAAATAAATTCAGGCCATAGCGCTCGCATAGTAAGAGCATGAACGTCACGCACCGTGGAGTGAATGCCCTCTAGTTCTGAGGCCATGTAAAAGTTCGTGAGGAAATGTATTATCCACTTCCATCCACTCTGGATATAGTTGGTGGTGTAAACGTCCGAATTCAATTGCGGAACCGATGTCAAGGCCCCATTCAAGGTTCAGAATGACTTGGAATATCGCTGAGAAAATCCTCGAACCGCCCGCACCGCCGATGGCAACGTAGAAAGACCCATTGGAGCGCTCTATGATCGTCGGTGATGTCGATGAGAGAGGACGCTTATGGGGCTCCGGATAATTATCTGCACAAGATGAGCATTGATTCAGGCTGTGAACAATATGAATACAGACACGGGGAAGGCCAGAGACCGAATGCGTTCGGAACCCCTGGTATAGAAAAATCATCCATCTAGAAAGAATATCATTCTCTCGCATCATATGGCTTGTGTCAAACGTTACCACGAACTTCATTATTGAATAAAATGCCAGTAACAGGGTCCATGACCTGTGAGCCAAAGACAACATTCACAGAGGAGGTGAAAGCCACGGCCATCCCACTCGCGTCTACAATTGAGGTATGGCTCTACACAGAGAGTTACTGTAGGTCAAGAGAAGGGTCTGATTGTACAAACCGTCCCGTGGTCCTCAGGAACGTCGAAAATAGGTTGGTAGTATGGTGCAGGGTGAGTGTAATCCTGCTCCCTCACGTCAAATAGTTGCAAAAACAAGAGCGTTTCCACATACGTCAGTCATGTTCTGTGATATTAATGCACTGAATGACTTGAGTGGTATTTCGTCGATTCTCCCCGAGCCATCGCTGAAGGAGGGATCGGATATTCGCGTCCTAGAAAGAGTCTTCAACGATGGCGTTGGGAGCTAGTAAATAACCAACGAACCGGGCAGCGAAACCAACTGCGCATAGAGAAGTTAATGGCCGTACTTGACTCAGACAGAAAGAGTTGGCTTACACTTCATCGCTTCAACAAGACGATGAACATTAACCTCTGTTCGCCCTTCGGTAGGCAGATCGTAATTCTCCAACAGATTAAGCATGTGGAGAAGAACAGGTCCTGAGGTTGGCGCATGAGAAGTATAGACCTTTAGACCGCGGTAGGTACCCTCCAGAGCCCTGGAGACATTAACTTGGTAGTTGAGCAAATCTCCATGAGTCATGATGCCACCCTCGGCATGAATCTTGCTGATGATGGCGTCAGCAACCTCGCCTTGGTAAAACGCGTCAGCTCCTCGTTCGGCAATAAGTCCGAGAGTCCTAGAGAGATTAAGATTCCGGATTATGTCGCCCTCCTTGAGAAGTACACCATCCGGCGCAAATACATGACGCCAGTCGGGATGTTTTAGAAACAAAGAGCGGTATTCTGACCGCTTACGAGCAAGATCAGGTTGAATTTAATTCCACTGGTGGCATAACTTACGTGTATCCTAAGGCCGAGTTCCTTTCCCACAGCCCAGCCCGAGGCAATATCGGCGCTTGGTTGCACGAGCCTCCGCCACGGTAATTTGCCCCATCGCATATGGGCCTCTGCGAGGCCACGCACTTCACCGGGTACACCAACGGAAAGACCACCAAACCTGGCATTGATTGGATGCTTCTTATACATGGTTGCATTCGCAAAAGCAGGCGCAGTTTCTCGAAAGTCAATGGTCCAGACCTCAGATGTGCCATCCGGAGCCGATGGGGGCAAGCGAACAACCATAAATCCACCACCACCGATACCAGATCTGTGCGATAAGCACTTGTAGAAAGCATAAAATGCCCAGATGCTTACGAAAACATATTCACGACGCCGATACAGAAGGTGGCCGCCACAGCGGCGTCCACCGCATTCCCACCCTCCTTCAGAATTTCGACGCCAATGTTTGAACACAACACGTTTTCACTCGCTACTGCCCCATGTTTGGCTTTGATAAGATATGCTGGATTTCCGAGACTATAGTCCGCTTCTTCTGCGCCTTTAAAGAATAAGTGTAGGATGATGTCATGCTGTCCAGAATATGTGACTGCTACGATAAGGAAGAGCAAAACGAGCACTGGCAGCGCTTCCCGGACGCGTCTTCTACGATGTCGTTCGCTATCAACAAAGAACGCTTCTCGAGATGACCGGGGGGAGTGTGTTTCCTGGATCCATCCCGGACCAGACCGCAGAGGGGATCATAAAGCAGAGTGCACGCTGAGCAAGGAGTGAGTGTATGAGTCAGAGTGGTACGATAGAAGCCACCGACCTTGATCACGAGTCTTTGAGACATCACGTAATTTCTATACCCACTGAGAGACCTCCCGAGCCGTCATTGAGAGATGGTGCTTAGCTTGGTGAGCGTTGGTGCCGTATCGCCGTTGGGTATAGCTTCGGGCCGTACGGCCACTTAGGCTGTCAAGACCAAAATGGGGTACCATAAATTTATTCCTTTGGAACAGTGGAGAAGTCTGTTCCCGCTTTGTTCCCGCATGATTTTTTTCGTATCTGATTCTTGATCCGACCACAGTTTTTTTTCTGACCATGTTGCCATATTTCCGCAAACTTGGCGGAAATATGGCAACGTGCATCGCAAACTAACACGCGCCACCGACGCGATGTTTCACTGAGCAACCTTACCTTGCACACCATGTACTGTACTGTACAGTCGCTCACAACAAACTTGCCGCAAATACACAACGCATAGACTACTTCTCCAATAGCGGGTGTGTCTTCAATAGCTATATGTCCTGGCGTCTCGTCGACATCATTCACCACCTGCCAGTCTGAGTGCGCCGCAAGTCAGCCTTCTCTTCT
This sequence comes from Russula vinacea, assembly GCA_022376525.1. Taxonomy (NCBI): domain Eukaryota; kingdom Fungi; phylum Basidiomycota; class Agaricomycetes; order Russulales; family Russulaceae; genus Russula; species Russula vinacea. The sequence continues at coordinate 25,415 of WTXL01000033.1, forward strand.
AGCTTATAGTAACCTCAACGCTTGACGTCTCTATTCTAATGCTGTTTCCCAATATCCCCGTTTCACGAAATCCTCTCTTCCCCGTTATAACGTGCCTACTCCAGGTAACTAATCATGATTTGCCAAAGAACCGGTCCCCGACAGACGCTCCAAATGAGATAGAGTGTGGTTCCGGAAAGTTCGGAAAAATCCCTGTACTCGCTACTCCAGAAAACTGGCTGTCTGCCACCACGTTGTAGCGGAACACATATTTGAGTCCGTCGTAGGTATTGAAAACGGGGAATAAGGTGATTTCCGATGGTGGGCAACTACGAGTGGATAATTTATTGTCCCATTCTAGGTCATCTGGAATCCCCTCAGCAGAGTGGCTGAACAATACCCTGGCCGCTCTTCCCACTGATAATGCTGTGTGATGTCACACGTCGCCGCCTGAAGCTACAAGAGAGGCTGAAAGGCCTGAACGCCCGATTAGTATGGATTACATCAACTGGAATCCGAATGCCCTGGACGAGGGTTCTGTCTTTGCATTCCAAGCTCCGGTTGATGGACACTATCCTGTGGATTCTACGGAAACAATACGACAGCCAGGCAGTGTGACCTTGCAACTTTTCGGATCGTCCATGACGAATCTGTGGAGTTTCAGGAGAGTAGCCCTATTGCGCCACTAGCACTCGTCGTTCCGTTTTCTACTCCACCGTCCCCAGCCTCTTGCTTCCCGCGGCGACCCTATCCTGTTCCATCTCTATGTATTGACCCACTAGTGCCGGCACTCAGGAGGTCAGGGATAGTCCACAGCCTTTCTTTACACCAGGGTCATTCGTCTTTCCCGGCACGCTATGTATTGTTTGGATTATGGTCTTGCTACGCAACCTAGCGTGGTTTGTGATAAAGACTTCCCAGCAGCCGAAAGGAGTGGCGCCACTTCCGTTCTAAGCTCTCGTGCATCTACGGTCAATTGCTTTTGGTGACGTTGCTAGTCCTCTCCGGTGGAACGGTCAAGGTATGAGAGAACCTCTCATACCTTGAGACCGTTCCGCCGACAGTTTACGTTGATCCCCAACTGAGATTCCGTTATTATCTTCTCCGATGTACTTGCCGTTCTCAAAGACAGACTAACTTAGTGCGGCATTGAATCGGAAGATCTTTTCAGGGTTTTCCCACTGCTGTGATGCGATTGTCTCGAATCGTGTCCTTGTCAATGATGATACATAATTGCATAATCGTTTAGTGACCACCCACGGCCACTGATAATACACTACTACGGCGGTTCCCAATGACGCCGCAGCTCCTTTGCTATCAAGATGTCCGTCGAGACTTCGGCTAGACCCTGTCCAGCATGCACACCTGAACGGTTCATAAGTAAAATTTACCCTGGGATTTCTGGTCAAGTTTTGAACAAAAGGAGGGATGTATACACACGACTTTACTCAGACAAGGAATGTCCTCCAGTATTCTCTGGCGAGGCCCTTGAATGCAATGAAATGCTGAAAAGCAACTCGCCTATACTCTGGCGTCGCCATGTTTTCAGTGATTTGATGGTCATGCCCCAAACCCGTGACACACTTCGTGACATTAATTGGGGTTTCAGGGTACTGGCCAGCCACAACTGCCATGTTGAGTGCTTGAGTGACAGGGACAAGATAGAAGGTAGGTTGCAATGCAACCATGGTGATGCAGGGTATGGTCATGGCATCAAGGATGGAGAGTCCTCTGTTCTGCCTCATCTTGTTATTGTGCTGGTATGCGGCAATTGCGGCTTTTATGACTTGTGGTTCAGCTTGCATTGGAGATTTGTTCTTGGCCCCTCGCACAACAAGCAAGATCATTAATTGTGGGTCAAGTAGACAGACATCCATCTTCACAGATCGATTGTCTTTGCCACAGATAGTCAGAGGAATGGTGTAGCGTGAGATTAATACTCCATCACTTTCCGTAAAACCAAGTACGTTGAGAGTTTCCCGAGAGAATCCAACGAAAAAGCCTTCTTGACCGCCTTTGATAGCCAGGAGAAGATGTGAAATATATTCGGAAATGTTGACTGGGACATCCGGATCAAAGTTGGTAACGGCATTAATAAGAGCAGGATGTATATGCTCCAAGGATGGTTCTGCATTTTGATGGAAAAACTCTTGCGGAGTCTGAGTAATGATGGCGATATTGTATGCAATCAGCTCGTGGGCGGTCCAGCTTGACGTTGGAGATCGGGAAAGGTCGGCCATTGAGTCTTGTGGGCGATGGAACAACTCCGAAAGGACGACCATAAATTTAGACTGTCCTCTTAAATATGAGTGATGTTCTCTCACCTAAACTTCGAAGTCTGTCGTGGGATTAAAGGTTACGGCGGTGACAGAGTAGCTCTCTCGATACAGGGTACAGGGGTTACACGATTTTTTTTGGCATGTTTTCATATGTTGTTCTGGGACGTCCGTCGGAGTCAGCTTCTCCAGTCTGGATCATTTCCCCCATTTCTGCCATCTTTTGTTAGCCCTTACTCTCTCCATGTTTCCGTCTTTCTCATGTCTTCTTGCCAGACTTTTCTATCTCAGTTTCCGAATACCTTCGTGATGAAGTGAAGGACTTTTCAGATAACATTGTATGCGTTCCATTCGCGAGATGAATCGCTATCCATCTTCATACGGGTTAGGTGTCTTTTCTGTGCCGACAAACGCATCGGGTTGCAGTAATGGGAGACGAGAGGATTGGAATAAAAGGATTGTCGTCAAGGACCAAAGGATGGAGAGGACGGGATGAACACGGCAGTCACGGGCCACGCGACGACGCGCCTATTACTCTACGCGAAGAAACAGTTCGCCGTAGTGTGAGCGACCTTACTACTTGCCATGTACGGTCGCTCACAACAAGCTTGCAGATGGGATGTACCCCAAACAAATGATCATACACGGCGCATGAACTACTTTTCTAATAGTCGGTGTGTATTTAGCCGCTTTCACCGCATCTCCAGTAGCATATATATCCTGTATACTAGTGTGTCGTCGACATCACTTACCACCCGCACCGCAGGTCAGCATTAGTATCTCTTCTAGCTCAACTTCAACGCTTGACGTCTCCATTCTTAACAGCCGTTTCCCAAACACTTCCGTTTCACTCGGCCAAACGACGACGCCTTTACGGTTTGAACTCACGCTTTGACCGTATGTTACAGGAAGTCGGCTGGGCATCTAATGTCACGAAACCCTCTCTTCCCCGGTTTAAACGCGTCTATTCCCCCAGCTCATCGACAATAACTAATCATGACTCGCCCAAGACCCCAACAGACGCCCCAAATGACTTAGTAGGGTATTATTCCGGAAAGCTCGGAAGAAACACCGTTCCCGCTACTCCAGAAAATCGGCTGTGGAGGACTCGGAGCACATGTTTGAGTCCGTCGCAGGTAGTGAAAATGGGGGATCAGGTGTTTTCCAATCTTTATATGGGCAACTACGAATAGGTAATTTATTGTTCCATTCCAGGTCATCGTGGAATCCCCTCAGAGGTTACCAGAGTGGCTGAACACTACCTTGGCCACTCTGCCCACTGATAATGCTGTGCGATGTCTTACATTGCCGCCTGAACAGCCTGAACGCCCGATAAGTATGGGCCACATTAACTGGAGTCCGGACGACCCGGACAAGGGTTCTGTCTTTACGTTCCAAGCTCCGGCGCCGGTGGATGGGCACCATTTTGTGGGTCCTACGGAAACCGAAAGACACTTAGGGTGTGACCTTGGAACTTTTCGGGTCGTCCATGACGGATCTGTGGAGTTTCGGGAGAATAGCCCTGTTCCGCCAGTAGCATTGATCCTTCCGTTTTCTACTCCTGGACCTGGATGGACTGCCCCCCAAGCCCCAGCCTCTTGCTTTCCGCGGCAACCCTATTCTGCCCAATCTATGTATCGACCCACTATTATCGGCTCTCAGGAGGTCGAGGATGATTTTCAACCTTTCTCTACACCAGGGCCTTTCGTCCCTTCCCGATCCACTAACAGCCATGTATTGGATTGTGGACTCGCCACGCAGCCCGGCGTGATTTGTGATAAGGACTTGTCAGTAGCTGAAAGGAGCGGCACCAATTCCGTTCTAAGCTCTCGCGCCTCTGGGGTCAATAGTTTGGAGGTGCCTTTATCTTCAGTTCACTGGGATGGCCAGCGGTTCCTGAGGACGTTCTCTTTATCCCCGAAATTTGCTTTTGACGACGTTGCTCGTCCTCTCTCATCATCTGGGATCGTTCCCCCAACAGTTTATGTTGACCCCCCGACCGAAAGACCCTTATCTTCTCCGATACCAGAGATAGCACCCCCCATTTCCACAGACCGACTATTGGTGGCCAATTCCTTCGAAGATCTTTCTCAGGGTTCTCCAACTACCGTGACGCGCTGGCCGAACGCAAGGGATACCACAACCTGTAGTAACCCCGCCGTGTTCGTGTCCGACGTCCAGCTGAACCAAAGATTTATTCACGGGATGTTTCCACTGACCTTGTCTCCCATCACGCCCTCGCTGGATGGTAATACAGAATTATCACGACCACCCACTGCCCCTAATTGTATATTACCATGGCAATTTCCAGTGACCCCGCCTCCTTTGCCATCAAGGTGTCCACCGATTGACTTTGGCTGGGTTTTGTCCAACACGCACACCCCTGACGTTTTTGGAAGCATCGAGAGTGTTAATAGGGGCAACATCGTCTAGCTGGGTACCGGGGGATGTATGCACCCCTTCAACGCGACCGCGACGTAATGCTAGCAAATAAAGACGACGAGGAGACATGTCTCGTGGGTACGCGGCGTTAAGTAAAGGACAGTATCGATGTGGGAAGTCTGCAGATTTGTACAAGGAGGCTGCTAATGAGTCGTGGCTGCTGGAATTATAGACAGCGAACGAATGGAGGGTAGCTGGTCACTCCGTGTTAATGCTTTCACTTTCAGTAGGACAGCACCTGAGCTGGGTATGTCGGCGGATGTCATTACTAGCATCAAATTATATGAAAAGGGAATGCGAATGCTCTGTGTCATGTATGATCTGGAAATTTGTTTTTTGAATGCATTTTTGAAAATTATGGAGGCAGATGAAACACGTTGCCATGAAAATTCATTGAGATACATGTATCACCTTGAAGGGAGTGCGCACAGGGAGAGTCTGCAATAACAGAGGTAAGGGTACTATTACAGGTCAGTACTGCGGTCAGTTCATATGACGCTATATGACGAGGGTGTGAGCAAAGTAGTACGCCATGCGAGTACAATATGTCGCTAAATTGGTTATGCCGTCCGGCCTCTAAAATAATCATGCCAGTGTGCGGTTGCCTGAACGCTCCGAACTGCTCCGATCAAAAGACCCATGAAAAAACAAACACTGGCACCGTAGTACTGTAGTAAAAACTGCCCGAGCTGGCTTTGTGCCTAGTGGTCAGCATGACACTCCGAATTTCGTCGGACATCGGAGGCGTTCCGACACACGTCGTTCCGTGAGCAACGGCGACGTTCACCATACAAAAGGACAACCTAGATTACGGTGTACAGCGGAAAGCAGTATTGTTATAACATTAACAATTCTTCGACAACAATGATATAAGACAAGACAGATGATGCAAAAACAACAAGAACCCAGTTACCGGCCTGCGGTACTTTGGATATAAGGTAGGACCTCAAGACGACGCGAACCTGCTGTTTTGATAGCGTCCACCGCTCCAGATCATATCTTTCGTATGATGAGGCAGCAAGACGCATCGCCTGTATGTGATGTGGACGAGAGTTGGCAGCGATTGCATGAGCACGAGATTGCCACACGCATGTAGCTAGGTTGATGCCTGTCTCCGGATCGGGTATTCCATACCAGTACATGATAAGCTTTAGGAAAAGATAAACACGTCAGCGGGGGAGTCTCGAGTTGAGAATAGGACAACAAGACATACCCCGCCATTCTGGACAGCCTCTTCATGTGCGGCTCTATCATATTCATAAAGCACTTGAGAATCCGTCAGTGCTGAGTCGGGAAAGCGGAGCGACGAAGAGACTCACGGCCATTCTCGCTACCTGGCTTGCGAATACTTCTGAACGCAACAACGTACCACTCGTGTTCGTCTTCCTCGGGCAGATCAAGCTCGTCCCAGTTGAATGCCTCTGCATAAGACACACTGGCGTATTTATCCGTGACGGGGTTAAAGTTGTGCAGTGCCTTATGTAGTGAGAGGGAGGGACCGTCAATATCCGGTAGGTGTGCCTCTGTTGCCTTCGGGATCCGACCCGTTGAAGTCGGTGACGTAGGCTTTAGTTCGACAGGCAGAGAGGAGAGGAAAGGAGGCAGGTAGAGGATGGGTTCGGTGGGATTTGTAAGCGTTTCATTGTCGAAGACGGGGAGCTCATGAGGGTTGCGCGGAGCCTCAGGCTCTTTGGGTAAGTCTTTGGGAAGCTCTACGATGCTGGAGGCTGGTGTGGACACCAAGCTCAAGGAGGGAGAGGACGCGGTGCTGTGCAGAGGCGAGTTGGAGGACGAGGAAGGTTCGCCAAAGTCAGGGAGGTATGGATTGTTGGGGAGGGTATTCATGAGTGGCGATGTAACTGGGGATGGATGAGGGGCTGTATGTCCCAACAAGCAGGCTTTTGTAGCTGGGGGAAAGAAAAATTAACGTAACCGGCTTATCCTTCGGTGAGGGTAAGTCCATGTCCGGCGTGGTTTCAGCGAGCTATTGCTGCAGATTGCGTCAACGGTTGCAACTTGCGCTCATTGGGTCATCTCCGACAGCGATGGCGCCATCCCCAAATTCTAGGCTAGGAATAGGTGAACCCACTGAGGTTCCCCTTATTATCCGCGGTGTTGACATGACCCTGCCGATTACACGCTCAGAAGGTTGAGTTGCTGGCCTGGTTTTAGCGTTTGAGGGTCGTTGGACTGCACTGCATGAGCGATGACGGCCACGTGAGAGTATCGTCGATAGTCTGACATATGAGTCTTGTCAGCAATCCGTCAGCCAGACCCGCTTACCCAGCTCTCAACCAGAGACATGTCTGCATCTGTACAGCCACATCCGCACCAGTCATGGGATTCCCCAAGTCGTTCCTATCGACGCGGCACCGCCGTTCGAGGGCCAGCATTACGATGTGAATGTCATGCGACTAGCCGACTCAATAGGCGAACTTTGCTATGTTTACATCCACACTGTATCCGAAATTTGTCCCCTTATGTTACATGCTCACGCATTAAATACTTCCCAAGAACACTAACTTACAGGTCTTCGCTTCTTTCGCCGGTGTCTCAGAAGGGTGTCGACCTGAAGTCAAAGTACTCGCAGTATCCTCACGAAGAGAATGGTACAAGGATGGTTTCATTGGTTGATCCGCAGGCCGCGAATTCTGATTGCCATCTGACATTTCTGCGCCTATTAGATGAGATGTCATACTCACCGACCTTTCGTCATCACTTCTAAGTTCAGCCTTTGCATGCCTCCTCGGCCAAACCTGCTCGGCCGCCTCTGATCTTGGAATAGCGGCTTGATTGTCTTCTTGTTTCTCCATACTTCACCATAACGGACCGGGCAGTTGGATTCTAATGCTCACACCTACACGTGTTCCATCCACGGCATTCGTACCGGTGTAACCTGACGAATGGCCATCGTTTACGTTTGAGGAAGCCTAGAGCAATCTCTGCGGGCGAGGGTCGTTAAGGCAAGCACGCGATTCGAGTTGCTATTGCATTTCATTTCCCGCCAGTGGGTACCCTCTGACGTTGTAGGCTTGGCAGTGAACGGCGAGTAGCAAAACTGGTGAAGGGTTATTCACAAATTTGATTACACAGCAGGATCAGCGACGGGTGATGCGGTGATGGCGGAGGCGCCTCGGGTGTTGCTTGACCCTGCCGGGCTTGAGCAGCGTCTGGTCCAGGGAGTGATCTAGTGATCCACTACCCTCTTCTTACGCCGCAGCGCGAACTCGCCATTATGCATAAGGCTGGTGGATTGCCACTTGCGCCTGGAGTGTTTGCGGGCACTCTGCGGGTCGAAGTGTCTGGTTTAGTCAGTATCTCATCTATGAGTCGTGTTTCTCATACGTCTATGCTTCCGGGAGACGTGTACTCCTTGGCGAACAATTCTTGGGTGCTTGGGATCAAATGTATAGTACTTAGGCGTAGAATTATGTAGACTACGTTCTTGAGGAAATCAGTTCAAGACTTCAACTCCAAGTACGGTTTTCAATATAATAAACCTCACGCAGTTTTGTTTCCCGCAATCGCAATAGCGGCGTTCCAAAAAGATTCCTCACATGACGAGATATCGTCTGAGAGAAAAGTCCAGGCCTCAAAGGCCTCAAAATTAACTTGACTTCAACATTCCGCGGTGCACGTGTGTCGTGGGCTGATTATATTGATTAGTCAGCCAGTCATTCACCAACATCCGAACCCCGGACTCGACTTTGGAACGACGATGGCGACCCGAAAGGCCGCTGACCACACTCTCTATCATCTTAGCCCGAAGGGCTTTTGGAAGAAATTTCGTGAGCGTTTTTTCCCCTTGAATCATGTTGAGCGTTTCCTGACGCGCACGTCTCGCGGCAATAGGTGATGCAGTCGCTGTCGATCCAGCAATATCCAGTGGTCTCCCTCTCCCGTCCTTGAACCGACAGCCCCCTCCCGGTTCTCGACCGGAGAAATACTCAACCCCTGCCACCAAAGGTTCGTCATCTCCAATACCTCTATTCATCTATCTTCCTCTTTCTAACGACCCACACCCCACTGGCAACCCCCCCGCTACTATCCAGCATCCGACCCGGCGCAAAACCCCTACTGGAAACGGGACGTCCGCCGCGCTTATCCGCAGCTCTCGGTAGTCACACAACCCGAGCTTTCCACCCTCCTGATTCAGCACTCGGGTCCGCAGCCGAGTCAGTTCCCCAATCAGTTCCCCAATTTTTGCATTACTCATCTACAGTACAACCGTCATCTAATACCACTGCGTTCGTCCGTCTCACAGGCTTGCCGCGCCACCGGACCCTACTTCTTCCGTAATTGCTGCCACGCCCTCGCAGCAACTTGGCCTCTCGGAAGCGATAGGCGCCATCGGCGCAGCCCGCAAGGCGTATTCCACGTCGTCACTTCCGCCGACCCCACCGACGCCGTTCAAGCGCTGGGTTCCAGAACGTGCCCCAGACGCACCTCACGATCCGAATGCGTACTTCCCATGATTTTGGTCAAGTAGGGCAGGGTGGTCTTGAAGGAGCATAGATTTCAACTGTGTACATAGACGGACGTGACGCGCATTATGTGCGTATACCGTAGAACACTTGCGGAGTGCACATGGCTGGCTACACGAGGATTTACACGTGGCGTTGCCCATGTGTATGAGTGGACTGACAGTGCGTGATAGCGCAAGGTCCGCGGCAGACTGGCCAATCGACCACCCCAGATTCTCGTAACTTACAGCAAGTGCAAGGCACAAAGTGTTTCGATGATGCAGTTGCCGCCCAACAAGTGAGCGGCGCTGGGTTTTCGCGAGGGCATCCACAAGCCATCATAGAGCCGTAACATAAATGGGTATACGCTACAGTATGACATGAAATACACTTCCATATGCAAGGTAAAACAACTGAAACTGGTATGTGCATGGAACCTGTAGTAGACACAAGTGCTGTAACAACATAACATAAATGGGACTTGGGTATATGACATGAAATCCACTTCCAGTAGGTGACAAGGGTATGTAAATCATTAAATGGAACTTGCAGTAGAGTGATAATGACGAGCCAGCTTCATCAAAAGACCATAATATTAGGAGGGAGCCATGCGCTAGCGCTAGAGAGAGTTTTATTGTATACTGAATAAATATCAAAAATGCTCGCCAGTCCACGGGATGAAACGGGGGGAAGTCCTTAGGCGCCGCAATGCCACCAGGGCCGCAGCAGCAGTGAAACCACCGACAACCTGAACTGAACACGGTTCATTTATGCAAACGTACAGCCAAACTTGGGCTGCGAAGCACATCAGGCTGGCGAAGGCACACATCGATGCTGTGAACGTGTGACGAGACAAAATGAGATACTTTCTAGCATCCGCACCGGAGGCAACTCACAACAATCCCATCTCCTCTGTATCACCCAACGTGGGCGAGTTGAAATAGCAGATCTGACAGTCGTGCATTTGTATGCGATGGGCTAATGTTGGCTGAGGCAGGCCGTCCAGGACCACCGACAAAGGTGGGCTGATCTTGATATCCGTTGCGAACGACAGGGCGAGCTAGGGCGCCGCTCAAAGCGCCAAGCATGCTGCACACGAGCGAAAGGTACGCCAGGATGAGTGTCGAGGGGTGGGTCGTAGTGTTGCTTGTTGCTTCCGATTGTTTGAAGAAGGTGATGAAGCGCGTGCAAGCGATTGTGAGGACGAGGCAGAGCTGTGAGTATGTATGTGAGCTGCGTCGTCCACGTCATCATCAACTGAAAATACTTACGGTCGTGGGGTGGAAGGCCGGGCTGGCGCGCCTGCGCGCGAACGATGAGGAGAAGGGGAGCGTGCTCGTGCGGGTAAGGATGGGGGAGCCTGCATATAGAAGTAAAATGATGAGATGATGGATGTAAAGGGAATGTGCTCAACGTACCATTATTACAATATTTGCAGTGTTGAGAAAGTGGCATACGAATAGATAATAAGAAAGGAAAGGATATCTGGAAGAGGCTGGGGGGTGAAGAAAGAGCGGGGTGCGGGGCTCGCTATTTGAAGCAAAGATCCGACTGCCTCGAGGCTTCACTAGCGTCATTTTGGAACGAGGACAGTAGGGAAAACAACACAGCAATTGTCGACCTAATGCTTGGCGCTCGCCCTCGTGTTCGTGACTTACGTCGGCAGTAATGGAAAGATCCGATGTGATCAGCCTCGCGGAGACGTCAGAGGGCTGCGTCTGGTCTTAAAACAGGTCGGGCAGTGAGCTTCGATCCTCGAGGCGCACAGATCGGTCCAAGTTCAGGAAAAAGATATGTTATTTAAGTCGAGAGAACGACACATTCACTGGAAGATGAAAATCGATAGTAGAGTAAATAGGCACGGCCTGTGCTGATGGGGAAGACCGGTGCCATAGGCGGTGGGGCGTTAGCACAGCTCCGCAGTGTAGTGCCCATAAGGTACACGTGTACGCCACGCACCTTCCGCGCGTTCTCGAGTGCCACCGTCAACGTCAGGGAGATCAAGCATTAGCTCGTTGCTACTGGCACTGTTGGCACTGGCACTGCCTCAGAAGGCACAGCCTCGGGTTGTGGTGTGGGTGAGTGCCGCCAGTGCCAGTGCCAGTTCCGTCGGACTTCCGATTTGAGGTGCCCCGCGCCAAGCCGTGCCAAACACGCCTGACTCCGACTCCACAGGTGTCTTGTTTAATGTCGGTTATCATGGCACCCACTGCGTTGCCCCGCGCAGCACCCGGCGCGCCTGCTGAAGAGCAAGCAGCCGCATTTGAGGATGATCCGCGTGTGCATTTTGACACCCAAAGTGCCCGTGGCGCCTGGAAGACGGCGATGCCGAATTTGAGTACGAGCCCTCCAGGGCTGTGTGGTTCCCCGTGGTCAGTCTGCCCCTCCCAACCCCGCAGCGATTGAGAGACGGACCAGTGCGTGCGCACGCTGCCATAATAGGTCGACGAGGACCTGGTTCGGAAACAGCAGGCCGCGTATTCGATAGCCGGTGTCGACGAGGAGGTGCGTGCGCGATCCTGCCCTGCCACTGCGGAGGCGCAGCACTTGGTTTCACTTCTTACCCCGCGTTTTTGTTCTTGTTTGACAGACACCCGCCGCCCCCGTGCTCACTCGTACGAATAAGAAACGCAAGGAGCCCGAAGATTACACCTCTTCAACGATCGGACAGCCAGCACCGTTGGCCAAGCGTGGTAAAGGTGCAAAGGCCGCGCGCAATAATGGTGATGCGCCACCACCGGAGCGTAAATCGAAGAACACCGCCGTCTTCGTGCGCATCCCATTTGATGCCACGTTCGAAGAGGTGGTCGAACGATTTAGCAAGTGCGGACTCGTTGAGGAAGATGACGAGGGCGAACCCAAGGTCAAGATGTATGCGCGCGAGGACGGTACATTCAGCGGCGAGGCTCTCATTGTGTATTTCAAGGAGGACTCGGTCAGTCTCGCTATCAACATTTTGGACGATGCAGAACTTCGGCTCGGCGACCCCTCTTCGCGGATGAGCGTGCAACGTGCCGAGTTCGGGCACAAGAATGAGAGCTCGGGAGGGGAATCAAAACCGAGAAAAGTAGTGGACAGAAAGAAGATCACGAAACGAATAGGAAGGATGCAAAAGTACGCTCTTTTACTCCCATTGTCATCGTAGCCCTCAATGTCGTGCTAGGAAGTTGGAAGAATGGGTAGACGAAGATAACTTTGGCCCTGCTATCACAGAGGAGGATACACAGATATCCGCGAACAAGAACAGCCGGGTGGTCGTACTTAAGCACATGTTCACCCTGAAGGAACTCGAGGAAGACCCTACATTGCTCCTCGACCTGAAGGAGGACGTTCGAGAAGAATGCGAGACGCTGGGAGAAGTGACCAATGTAGTATTATACGACGTGGGACAATCCTTTCCCATTCTGCCATCCTCATCTCATCTATGTCTACAGAAAGAGCAAGATGGTGTCATAACGGTGAAGTTCAGGGATCCCATCAGCGCACAAGCGTGCGTCTTGGTACGTCACTTTCGTTCCTCCCATATCGCATGTTGCCGACCCCCGGCAAGAAAATGCACGGACGCTTTTTTTCCGGACGCAAGGTCGAAGCGTCATTGTGGATCGGCAAGCAACGGTTCCAGCGTACCGGTGTCGCAGAGGACGTCGAGGAAATCGGGGGGGAGGAAGGTGAAAAGAAGCGACTGGACGATTTCGCGCACTGGCTGCTTACTGAAGGCGACTGAGTGGTATCCATGCATTCTGTGCTTGTTTTCCTGGTTTACTCGGTGTGAGTTGTTTTCCTGTGCCCGCCTATGATTTAGCTCTCCTTCGATAATTCATGGGACGCACGACCACCTGTTGGAGGTAGTGTGTCTGTCGCATCTGATCCCCGTTATTTGTCAATGCCCTCCGGCGAGCCACCGCGTGTCGATCTGGGTGGAACAACGTACTCTACACCCCTCCAGTACCTAATTCCGGTTCAATCCCGACTATCATTTCCATTTCTTGACTCTGGCTCGGATCGTCAAATTTTGAGGCAACGTGGTGTTATGACACCCCTATTGTGTGGAGCTCTTTGTACGTTCAGCGCCGCGCCTCACATCCATCCGCCCACCCACGCTCAAAAATGCCGAATTGATGATCACGAGTTGCCAAGTTATGACCTACTCCTCGCTGCTACACGGCGTGACTTCCCCAGCCTACTATGGCCCCGACCTCGACCCCTACCCCGCAACCCACCGCTCGAACCCCTCCGCGCCGACCCTTCAAAGTCGTCCGTCGACGAACGTGTATTTTGCTTGTCCCTTTTCCCGTGACCCCCAAATCCAAACTTCTTGTCACGAGCATGTCGCGGCAAACTGCTGCCCACCTTGCCCCCACGCGCGCGCTTCGCCGGTCGCCGGTCTGCGATGGCATCCTCCACCGCAACATCAAAGGCCTCGTCCCCATCCGCTTGCGCATTATGTAAAGCACCTTTATGTTCTTTTTTTTTCACAATGACAAGAAAATTAAGAAGAGTGAATAATGATGAATGATGAGAGAGAGAAGACGCACTGCGTTTGAGTCCTTTAAGCCGTTCCTCCATATCCTTTTTGCTGCGCTCGCGCTCCTTGAGCTTCTCGAGCTGCACCTGTTTGCCTATCTTCTTCCCTTCGCGCTCACGCCGCCGTGCCTCGCTCTTTGCGATGCCCGCGCTCTCGTCGAGCAGACGCTGTCGGATGCGCTCCATATGCGCATCCGTCTTGACCATTTCTGCAAAGAAGTCGTCGGGTCGCGTGAAAGGGAGGCTGTGTTCGGCGGCGAGGGCGCGAGCGGCCTTTGCACCATGTAAGGCCTGTTTGTAGCTACATAAGGACAAACCAGTCAGTGTCGAGGGCGGGGATCAAACCAAGGCAAAGTGTGTGCGAGCAGGTGGAAAGAACACTCACAATGCGAGCTCACGGCCCAAGTCGTTGTCGACATCGACGTCGATCGTCTCAGGGAATGAAACAGTCAACGTCTCGGTCCATGGGAGTGATTCGTCTAGTTTGATGGTGTCCCGTATGCGTTCGAGTGCAACCTGCCCAAGCAAAAAAATAAGATGGGCTAGCCAGTGAACTGGAGTGGGAGATGGATGCACCTTGTTGTCCACTTGAACTTTCCTCTGTGGGATCGCATCTTGGTCGACAGATTCGACATCATCGTCGTCCAATGCAATTCCCTCATCCTCACCCGATTCCTCTTCTGGCTGGGACTCGTCGGAAACTGACTTTTCGAATTGACGCGCCATGAGAAATGAGACGGAGTGAGAATGACCCGTTTAGGGAACAGGTTCTCGCTAGCTGTGCTCGCTCACGACGAGAAACAAAAGGCGTCTATGAAACTTTTTCTATCTAGCCGAGCCTGCGTGCTCAGCGCTCAGCTGTCAGTGTGTTCCGCGCTCCGCCTTCGCACCTCATCTGGCACTGGCACTGGCACCCGTTCTATTCGACTAGGCGCGCAGCCCTGCAGGCTAGCTGCACCCCTAGCCCTGTAGTTCCCACCCCGCCTTCCACGAGGAGTACCGCAGTCAAGCAGCCTCACATCAAAGACCATGCGACCTGAACACGTTTTCTTCTTTCAACCCCAACTCTTCGGCTTCTATGCAGAAAGTTAGGCGCCGCCGGTGCCCATTAGTGCCAATTACTTGCAATTACCACTTAATAGCACTCTGCCCGCATGCCTTTTCCCTCCTCCATCCATCGCCAACGAGGCGTTCTGGTCGTAAGTGACAATGCTAATCAAACAAGCATGGCTGTGCCCGCCCGCGAGTTCGGTTTCGGTCGGTTTTGATTTCCTCATCCTCTCGCCTGCAACCCGTTATCGCGCTTATCATTCTGTATCAAGCTCAAGCGTCTGTAATCGGCCAGCCTCATGTAAACCCCTCGTGGCTGGCTGCTGGAAGTTCTGCAGATGATGTAATTATTATTTAATCACTCTATAACATTTCATGGATGCGCCGCTGATCAGTTCATGTCCAACCCGGTACCAAAGCGCTCTCCTCATGCCACTGATGCATGTACGATGGCACATAGGCTGTTGGGTTGAGGGCAGCCAGTTTGTCTCAGGGAACACATGAATCAAACCATGAATCAGAAACATCTTCCCCAGGAAACACGATGCTGTCGGTCGTCGTCGGATGTGTCGTATTAGAAACCACAGAATGGTTGCTAGTCTGCAGACATTTGAGCATACGCAGACAATGTCATGAAGGTCTAATGTCAGTGACAGATCTGCTACGCATGACCCCTCTTATTACCAACACCGAAAGAGAGGTTTTTTGGTGACCATCTCAAGTCGCTGTGCGGTCATGACGTCAATGATAGTGATAATACACATAGGAAGTGTTTTGCGTCATCCGTACCTCTGAAATCACTAGCCGCTTCTTCACCGGCTCGTCCTGCATCCAGTCGAGCGTTCGGTTTGCAGCCTGCGCAGAGTGGCTGCTCACCCCACGCCCGTGGTGAAATTTGCCCGACAGCGGTCCGGTGTCCAAGTGTGGTAATGACTTCGACAGTGCCACGACGTCCTCCTCGTGTTCCTCTATCTCCGTCGAGGGAGTTGGGGAGTCGGCCTCAGGAACGGGTGCGAGCTCTGGCGCGCCTGCGCGTGATGGTGCCGAGCTGCTTGCGATTAGTGCGCTTTCGGATAACGCCAGTAGGCTTGCCGTGATTGGGCGCGGGGTTGACGAAGATTCGCCGACATCTTCTTCGATCACTTCTGCCCCATCTTCGACCGCAAGCCGTTCGAGACTCGCTTCCACGGCGTCGAGCCGCTCCAAATGCTCCAGCACCGTTACGCCCGTCGTACCTGGGTGTACTCTCTGGAATTTGGCGGAGAAGGGCACTGGTCGCATGGACCCTGGCTGCTCTGAACTCACACGCCGCATTGGGGGTGGGAAATCACTGCTGTTACTCTGGCTCCGTGAGCGCTTGGGCAGCGGGAGCGTGTTAATCGATGGTTGCGGGGAAGAACTATGTGAGCTATGCAGGATTTGAGAGATGGCGTCTTCATCGAGTTCGAGTTCATCGTTCCAAACGAGTGCCTTGGTCCGACGGGTCAACTCGAGAGGGCCTGGTAAGCGCTTAGTAACTGAGTAGTAAAATTCAGGACCCGAAATATTCACCTTCATCCTATCATATTCAAGTCATAAGCCTGACTAGATAACTTCATAGGCGACTGCACTCACGTCATGTTTCAACGACTGGACAATGTTCCATGCCTGACCTTTGATCACCGCAAGTTGTCTCTAAGCTCGAATGTGAAAACAGCTGCGTGCATCAGCCCTGACAGACCCACATCAAACATCTTAGGATGAAACCCTGGATCGATTGCAAACAGCTTTCTGAGCTGGTATGTTGTCTCTTCCCACCAGGTCTTGGATGTCAATAGAGATAAGAAATGTTGCCGTGTGCGTTCGCTAAAGGGCTTCCCAATAAGGCTGACTGGGAGGTATAGCCAACCATACGTGTAGGAACGCCACCCACGTGGGTGCTCGTGCGGGAAGGAAAGCGAGTTGTCAATCGCTGCAATATGAATGTGTGGACGTTGAGTGTATAAAGTCTGTGGGTTGGAAGGTGTCCGGGTAATGCGGGGAGGAGCAGCGAAAGTAACACCAGTTTGGGAGGATGAAGGGAGATTCAATACGTCGAACTTCACTCATCGCCCGGACTTCCAGCTGAGCAGAACGTGTTGGTGCAATATCTATCAGAGATTTCTCGTGCTCTGCTTCACAATACTTGATCATGTAGTTGTCAGCACCTCGGTCAGTGTTGAGCATAAGAAAATCTAGGTTTCAAATGGCTCATTACACATTCATATTCGTCGGACTGGAGCTTACCTAGGATGACCAACCTGCGAACGTGTCAGTACGGTATGTCATCAATCAAAATCATAAGAACTCACTTCTCGAGCTCCTCCCGGAAGCTTTGTTGCAAGTCCGCGGACCAATAAAATGGCCGATTGTAGTCTCCCTCAGATGCATCGAATAGAGCCCTGTCGTATTCCATGTCTGCTTCCTCGTCATAACCCTCGGCGCCGGTGCGGCCACAGATGACCTTGACTGTACCCAGGAAGCGCTTCGTGAAGTTGTTTGCGCGGTGTGTCGAGTCATCGAATGTGTCCGCGATTGAGCGCCCTGGCCAAGGGTGACTTCGGAGGAAATCGGACGCATCTGTGATTGCACTGTGTTGTCAGGGCTGCAGAGACAGAGACTTGAAGTAGGTGCCCACCTTGATAGCCATGCATAAAGCATTGCATGCTCCCAATTTTGTCAGGAAGTGGCTTTCCGTTCTTATACGCCGTTCGGTCAATCCAGTCATAGAAGAACGCCTGTTGTACATTCATGTTCAAAGACACACGACAATAAGACTGTACCAAGACTAACAGGGCTGGTGAATGACACTAGCTGCGTCTTTGGTACAATGTGAAGATTCAACCGGGTGTCGAGAAGCGATGCCGCAGCCTCTGAAATATAGCTACAAAAACATCAGCAGCCTGTAGGCGTATCCGCACCAGCACATTCCATACCTGAGGTTAGGATGAGACACTGTCGACCGAATGGAATAATCCACCGAAATTGTCGATGTAGCCACTTCGTTGTCTGTACGAGAGATGAATGGGTGACTGTCAAAAACCGCCGACTCCCTGACCTTCGGGTTCAGACGGCCATATGGTTCCTCGTCTTTCGGCTTGAACACCCTAGCTGTGTGTGAGAAAAGTTAGACGGAGCGTAGAGCGCAAGGACTCACGCCACGGTCTTGACTTTCCCATCCACTTTAGCTCGGGCAAAGTAAGAACCGGACGAGCCCTTTGCGATCATCTTAGGATGTATTCCCTCCGATATTGCGCGCTTGACTGATTGGACTAGACTGTTCATTATCAACACATATACGACCATTACTGAGAAGCATAGACTCACGCATCGTAGTCTTCTTGGGTCATGGGAAGCTTGTGGTCCAACGTCTTAATCTAAAGGAATTGGTGGTTAGACGAACAATGTGTCGAGGATCAAGCAGAACTTACAACACCCCCGCTTGCAGAGAATGAAACAAATGGTGGGTCGAAGACGCTTCGAATTATCTCCTTTTTCACGTGTATATCCTCGACTTTCTTCTTGCGCTTCATCTTTTGTGCAATAGACTCTGTCCATCTTAATTCTGTTCAGACGCATATTTGCAATGAAGAGAAATGACAAACCGCTTGAAAGCAGCATCTAGTTTGCGCAAGTCGATGGGTCCTGGAGCATTCATGCGCCGAATGCCACGCGCATGAGGTTGGCTTGGGCTCGTGGTGGTGGAGAAGACATCAGGGTCGAGGTCGGGTTCGTCATCTGCGGTTTGGGGCAGAGGCTGATAGTCTGAACGGTCTGGCATTGGGTGTCGGGGTTTAAGCTGTCTGTGTATGCATGTGCAAAGGTTCGCTGCGCGGTTGTTACGGAAGTTCCCTTTTTGGGTAAGGGTCATCAATCGTCGATCCACCAAGTTATTGGTTATCGCTCGGTGATTACCGTAAACCAAATGCCCCGTCCGATAATTCATAATCCAGGTGCTGCACAATACATGCAGATTGAAAGGAAACCTTTACAATTCTGCTTCTAAAGGTACTGTAATGGGCGTGAAAAACAAAAGGTTCCCCCTCAATCGCGCAGATCCTCCGTTATTCTTCCCTCTCAATCTCCCTCAAACATGGCGCCTCGAAAATCTTCCCATTGGGAACCAACGAAACTGTCCGACAGAGAACTAAAAACCACAATAGGATGGTGAACACCGAATAGATTGCACCCCAGACACGGAAGAATGTGACATCGAGAACTTGGTAGAGGGCGACGGTTAGGATTGCGTATACAGCCTGTGAACAGTTACGTCAGGTGGACAATCACAGAGGCGATCTCCCGCGACTCACATTAGGGAAAATCATACCCCAGAAAGAGAGTCCGAATGAGATTCGGGTCCTACGAAGGATATACTGCATCCCCAACAGCGCATACACGAGCCACATCGTCGCAATTGCCCAGAGGACGAAACTGATGCAAACGCATAACGCAAAAACAATTTCGCCTGCATACGTGCTGCCAAGAAACGGGGATTTACTTCCCGGTACTGGCAGGGCTTCTTTCATGAATCTCCCAATCGTAAGCACGGCAAATCCTGCCTGCCCAAAGGGTCCTAGTGGAATGAAGGAAGATACGACGCTCGAGCCTTGTGGAAAACCATGCATGATGAGACGATCGAAGTAGATGGTGAGAATCACAAATGCAAGTACAAGACCGATCGAAAGAATGAAAATCGCGAACGCAAGAGTAGTCAGAGCACCCGTGGCCGAATACGCGTGAAGTGACAGGGCGAGCTCCCCGCCGACTGAGGACGGAACTATGAGGGTGATAGCAGGGAGCAGCCAGACGGACGTCATCTGTTGGTGAGAATGCTTGTGCTTTGTGATCCTGAGGGAAGGAGAGATCAACAGTGGTTTCGAACGTATGACAAAACACTTACATGACATAGAACAACCCCCAGCAGCATAGAGAGGAAACCGCAATGTCGATCCACCACAGCCCCCAGAGTGTGAAAAGGAATGCTCGCCCTCCAAAACCATACTGATCGTGTAGCACAGTAGTCCCAACGCCGATTAATGTGACAGCACCCATGGGAAACGTGGGCAGATAAAGGCTCTGCACAGGGTGCCGGATCATGATTCTCCATATGTCGGGGTGACGTATGTAACGCGTGATGCTCAAGAAAGAAAAGACGATGAAGAAGAAGAGGTTCAAGAAGAAGACCGCAGTGCTGAGTGCTCTACAGGTGCTTGGATGCAATCCGTACGGAAACAGTGCAAATAATGTCGAAACTGCACCTGTACCTGTAGGAGAGGTGTAAAATCGTCACAAATAGGAAAGATATGCGCAGATGCAATGAAAACCAGACGTACCCATATTCACGGCGAACCATGCCGGTGGAAAATGGCTGTATGAAATCAGACAACTGCTGCACAACGGAGCAGGTAACATACCGGATACTCTCCGCTATGCCCTTCTTCTCAGACATGTGAGGGAGCTCGGTGTGTAAGTGGGACAAAGGGGCTAGGCGACGGGTCCGGCGACTCGGGCGGGGGACACTGCTTTTATAAACATTGTTTATAACACACGCGCCTAGCCATTCAGAAACCGGCAAAATTCGGGTATAACCACTACAGATTCCGCATAGAAGAGCGAGCAGTTGCGTCGCCAGGGTAGAAAGCCTTTACTCCATGTTGCAGTCCAACAGCAGTATCGGAACATATTGGTCATGTTGCAGTCCAACAGTAGTACCGGAACACATCGGTCATGTTGTAGGCCCTGAAATACTTGCCGGAGAAACAGACCATCCTGGTCTCATGGGCTTAGTCCCAAGGCTCGTCCTTAGCTATTAGAGTCGCAAGTTGTGCGATTATTGCACCGTTGGCGGCTGAAGCTGAGCTCTGAAGATTAGCTATTTTGGAATGACGTAAGGTTTGCTGTGATTATCCTTTGTTCACACGCGTAAGGTTACTTCTCCTCAGTATCTCCCAGTGCGGTTAATAAATTGTCAATGAATCTCTGTTCTCGAAAGTCCATTGTGTGCCTTCCCAAGTTATTCCTCCTTTTGTTATGTCTAGACACAACGCTGGGTCAGTATATGGCCTGAGGCCACTTCACTTGCCCTTGCTAGTGGGCGTAGCGGGGGAACGCACACAGGCACCCAAATATAGCATCACAACGCCTTTTACTCTGACACACGCTCACTCCCTCCTTTGTCCTCAACATGGCCTTGTTAGACCTCATCAGTGCCCGCGACAAGTCTACAGCCACCCGTCACAGATACAGAGCGCGCTCGACGCTCCTGACAAGAAGCCGACGGAGGCGCCAACAACCCCGGCCAAAACCCCGCTTTCGGACGATCCAGTGACTTCCAAGGGCGCCTCCGCCCCACCACAACATCAGACCCGCCGCATGTCTCCCAAGCTAATGAGTCTAACGCGCCTCGGTCGCAGTCACCGGGCAACCGGTCTCAGCCACTCGCACACCGAACACTGATCGTCGTCGCTGGTCCCTCCGAGGGCATTTCAAGTTGCTCCGTAAACTTAACGCCGCACGCCGCACAGGCGAGAAGCACGACGCTGCGCACCTACTGCTGCATCTACGACCGCCGAAGCCTCCCGCGCTCTCACATGCAGATCGACGAGCATTACAGTCAGCCTTGATCGTTCGCTCCCTCATCGTCGGGCAGGACACAGACGAAGGCGGGGTGGTCTCCCCGTCACGAGATCGCGTCACCAGCGCGCAGACGAAGAACGTCAAGGCGCTGCTTTTGGAACCGAAGACGGCGGGCAGGGTCATCGCACATCTTAAAGCTCTGCCTGCCCTTTCCAATTCTACTTCGCACGCGAGCGAGCCCATCCAGGCGGTGTGCCTCCCGTATAATGACGAGGAGGCCGACGAGAAGCAGAACTTAGGCAACATCCGCCGTGTGAAGGTGACACGCCGACGACGCCGACGACGACGACGCACACGCCTAGCTCACCTGTCGGGAGCGCAACGATCGATACGGCTATAGATGCCTTTAGAAATCTGCACATTGTCAGTCTGTTCACCGCGCCGGGCTTAGGGCTCGGCGAACCAGGAGATGGACAAGGACTTCTCGCGGGGGCGGTTCCCACCGCAGAGACGGTCTTAAACGGAGCCATGCAGATTACACCCCAGCTCATGGCGTTGGGTTATGCGACAGGAAAGAACCTCATACCCAACCATAAAGGTATATACCCCCCTACGGACAGAATGTCCGTATTGACATGTGCGTCTCTTGTCGGTCATCATGGCGCAGAGATATCTAACGTCTGCTGTGTAGATTGGTGGGGCATGGAACTCCTCCTGCCCCCACCGACATTAGCATATTTGAGCGTAAGTTTCCATGCCCTAATTCCGACCTGACCTCATCAATAAAACAAAAACAACACCGAACAGCGTGCTCGTTCATCTCGGGCACAATCATGAACGTTCTTACCGCCTTGAGTGTAATGAACGCGGGTGTGCGTGAAATTCTCCCTTTCGTGCGATATTTCTCGCAGTACATCGACCTCGAGTTCAACGCGATCAAAGCACAGGACCGCGGAAAGGGTGTAATATGCGCCGCCACCTGGTAAGCTACGCACCTTCCGCAAGTTGCGAATACTCTATCCCTCACACGCGTTGGTAGGATTATGCCTGCCGCCCTGGTTCCTCGACCTTGGGACTTTCCGGATCCTCCGAAAAGTTTGAAGCCCCATAGCGTGGCTATGCCACCTGTTGTCAAAGCGCCTACAACTGTGCTCATGCCAACGTTTCCTAGCCAGACACCACATGTATCCCAGCCGTCCTCATCCGGGGTGGTACCAGGTCCTGCTGCGTCTCCGCCCCCCACGATCCCCAATTCGGCTCCCATTAATCCTAATCTGGTGGTGCCTCGTTTGGCTTGAACATTTGTACAATCAATCAAGTGTATACCCTCCAAGTTTTGGCTTCATAATCGCGTTGTTGTGGAACATCCGCGTTTTGTTCTCATTCGAGTCATTCCTCACTCATGACTTGACCGTACGTTGTTTCTTGGTGCCGTAGTGGTGATACGATGTGCCTCGACATGATACCATTCCCTACTCCACGGTCTCCGCAGTGTACCTGCTCTTCTACATCACATATATCAATGGCACACATGGGGCTTTCCATGCATACCATCATGACAATATCTCACGAGTGGAGGCGGGCAACAGTGGTTCTCCGTACAGTACGTGCAACTGAATATGGCCCCAATTTATTCTGCAAATAAAGCAGCGCCGCTTTCCAAGTTTCAGAATGAGTGATGAGTGATGGGAGGTACTGTATGCGAGTTACAAGATTTGATGAGCGAGTGTCGTAGAACAAGCATGATCGACACAAAAGGGCGGAGACCCAAGAGACTCCCCAAGGCGCCTTGGGTCGCCCTTTACACCCCAAGATACACAGCCCACGAATAATACTAAGATTAGCCCCTCTTGGGAAGACCTTCTGGTTCTGGTATACTTGCAGTAAGGAACACCATTTGGATACCACAGACAGCAATACACACCGATATAATCTATGTCGGTGGTATTTTTGTTCAAGAGTCGGAGATGGGACTCGGGGATGGCAGGCGCAGAAGCCCTACGATGAGGTCCGTGGAGATCAGCACTGGCGATGAGGAGGCACATACATTCAGGAACGGGTCAAAGGATTGAGTGAGACGGCCACCAGCATCCACAATGTCGTCCATGTACTTCATGACGGTGTCCTCGGTAACCTCGTTTTTGAAAACGACCGTGTAGCCTGCAGGAGCGCATGAGTCCGGCGGAGACGGTAAGTCTGGTATGTGATGGCATACGATTATCCTTATAGACGATGCCAGGAGCCATGGGGAATGCAGAAGTGTAGACGTCGGGGATGGTGATGGTTTGCGAGGAAGGGAGACTACCCCAACGGATTGCGTCGCGCTAAAAGTGCTGGGAACGGAAATGGGCGGACGTAAAATGTTGGCGGCTCCACGAGTCTGAACATGCTTGACAGCTTGACCTCTTACTCGTTTCGTTCCCGACTAGACCCGAACATTATTGCGCCTCGAATGTGCAAGAAGTTAGCCCTGGACTAGGTGAGAAAGTATCGTGTGACTGTCAGTAGTTCGGCCATTTTTGAGCGAGACGACGACTCAGTACTCAAATCCAAATACAGTACAGTACAGGATGGCTATTACTGTAAATCTCGCTCTCTCACTAATGGCGCCATGCTCTGTCGGACTGTTTGTTGGCCCGTACTTTTCTCGGCTTGCGTCTGCTGCTGTTGGCCCACCGATGTATCCAAGGTCTATGACAGTGCACCAGTGCCCTGAAGCCATTCAGTGACCAAAAATGGCCTTGCTATCCGTATTCATCCAGATTCCAGTCGACTCGGAATAACCTCCTCCGCGGATATAATACAAACAACTACTTCACTCGATTGGAGCCCTTGCTCAGTCTCTCGCCCATACCTATTGGGTCCTAGCCACTGAGTCCGGTTCTGTAACCATCGCTGTCCGTTAATAACAAGTGATCCATCAAATCGCATCGGCCTCACCAATGTAATCTATTTGGCTGTCGCTTGACTGCAGGCCATTCTGCAGTTGGAAGAGGACGGCATCTGGGATTTCGGCCGAGAATCCCTGGTGATCACAGATGCATGACTATGAATGTCCTGAACGAGCTGTACGCACTTTGAGGATAGAATACTTGTCCTTTACTGTCCCGCCATTCTGGATTACTTCGTTTGCATGCTTATCGATCACCTCTTGGGAGGCGGTCTTCTTGAAGACGACAATGTATCCTTGACATTATATGAGCTTTGGACAGGAGATGTCATGTATGCCCCATGATACCACTTACTCTTAGACATGACTATTTATGCGATGACTGGTTCGGGGTGAGGTGTATACGATGAGCGAGAGGATGCTTTATAGGGAGCCAAGCACTGCGCAGCTGACGGCATCTCCCGGCCGGCTTGGAGTGGGAGCGGGACTACACACGAGTCACGACGGCGCTTCATTAGCACTGTCGCCGCTCAGCGGGCGCTCGTCCAAAAGTTGTTCAAAAACACCTCCATTGAGTGTGCGGCTGCTCCAACTATGCCAGTAACTCGCTCCATCACCCGCACTCGCGCTGCCACAACTCCCCCGGTTGTTAACGTCAAGCGTACGCCCAAGCGTCAAGCAGAGTCCGATCCGGCAGTGACCAAGCGAAAAAGACCTTCGTCTTCCAGCAGTAAAGCGAAAGCCAAATCTGAGACTGCAGAGGGCACGGTTCCCCGTCCACTCCTCCCGCCCTCCGGCGAAGAGCTAGCTCCGTTGCCCGCCAAACTGATATTCTCCCTCGGAGATGCCAAGAATCACCTTATTCAAGCAGACGGCGGTTCGGAGACGTGTTTTCCCGTCTGCCGTGCAAGCCTTTCGAAAGGCTCGAGGGCATCCATCCATTCCGGTCAGTTCTATCGTCGTGTGGTCACGCGGCGGTGGCTGGACTTTGACGTCTTTTGATTTGAACCCATTTGGGACTCGAATACAGAACCTTGTGCACTTCCATAATGTGAGCGGTGATGCATCACCACCGGCTGTGTGGATTTTGTTTCCCCCGGACCCTAAAGCAGGCTGTTGCAGTGGCCAGCAGATTTCTTGGTTGGCCGCGCGCGCCATTCAGCATAAGTTTCTGAAGCTTTATTTCCTGAGCTCCCGGATAAGCCAGACGCGGAATAGTCAGTACACTCTTCTTTTGCCCCCTTAAGCTGTGCGGACAGTGGGAAACACAAATGCATTCCTTTAGTTGGACCAAGACCCCCAAGATAAATTTCCTACAGCATATCAGGTTGCAACTACGGACCTTACCACGTTGAGGACAGCGGGTCTGAGCGGACGCAAAGCCGAATATGGTGCTCACGCGTGCTGGGCATCTCACGTATATTGACACTGATCATGACATCCATCCCCAGTTCGAGATCTAGCAACGAGGTTTGCAGATGGCCGACTCTCCAATCAGAAGCTGCTAGTCGCAAACGATGACGAGTTGTTCGAACTTCTGACCGCAGTTTACGGAATAGGCAAGGTAAACCCAAGCACTTATTTCCTCCTTTAAGCTGATTGGAAGGCCGTCTTTTTCTCCAGTGGACTGGTAAGCTGACCTTTTCGTTCCGGGAAGCGGGTACTGAACCAAAACATAGTTGAGATGTTCGCCATCTTCTCTTTGCGACGCCCCGACATTCTGCCTGTTGGTACGTATCATGTCATGACATAGTCTGCAAAAAGTAGTCAATCAAGCCCAATCTCGCAGGCGACCTTGGCGTGCAACGGGGTCTCCTTCGTTGGATGCTATCCCTCCACCAGCCAGAGTACCGTATCGAGTTATCACCGAAGAAACTTCCAGACCCCACCGAGGACCCACAAAAGGCCCAAGACGCACCCAAGTCGAAGCCGACCAAGGCCAAGGGCGTCCCCGCGTCCAGCAACAAAATGGACATAGACTCGGACCAGGAGACGGAACTGGACGCCGACGAGCTGCCCGGCTCGAACGGGCTCCCCGATGCGACCGCTAGTCGGCGTCGGCGTCAGGATCCGGATCACGCCCCGACGACGTCTGTCCTCCCTGCCGCGACCACCACGACGTCAGACGTGCCAAGCACCCCTCTGCGCCGCAACAACAACAAGAATCCCGCAGGTGCTGCTCTCACGCCGGGTGCCCTCGGTCTACCGTCGATGCCCCCGCCGCTCACGCCCTCAGTCACCCAAGCACTCTCGCGCGCGCCAGACGCCCCACCACCTCCGCCCCTCCCCGCAGGCCTGACGGCCGCTTCTCTCAGAAGCAGGCTGGACGGGAAGAAAAAGATAAAGTGCGTAAACAGAAAAAACCAAATATTTCCGAACCATTGTTGATGGGTCGACGCAGGGGAGCGATCTTAACGCCGTCGGAGATGGAGGCTTTGACTGAACCATGGAGACCATACCGTAGCATTGGTAAGCAGACTCAATTTATGTTGCTATTGTTGTTTTTTCTTTGGGGTTCGAGGGTAGTTCCGGGTACAGGCATTGACAGTTATTACAGGTGTGTATTACATGTGGGCGCTGGCGGAAGAGAAGGCGGCGTCTTGAAATGAGCAGGAAGTGGGTGTATGTACAGTATGTCAGGGACCAGAATCGTCTTAGATTTTGAGCCAAATGCTCTTCCAGCCTACCCAAACTCTCCCCGAAATTGGAACCGCTTTGTCGCCACTTTTCCCAGGCGATTGTTGATTATCGCTTATTTCTCATATTGTCACATACGAATTTGTTCCCCTTGGTATAGCTAGCTCCTGCGATTCCTTTTCTCGTGGTTATTTGTGTTAACGCACCGACCCTATCCAGTATAATCCGTTGTGATCAAACGTTTTATTGAATTGCATGTACAAAGTCTCTCTAATGTCAAGCATCCTCTCGACTCTCGAGACAATTTATGGTAAGGAGAGAGAGAGAAGTATCTGCCATGAGTTCTCCTGTATACCTGGGACAGAGCCCAAAGCCAATTAGATATTGTGAACCAACTGCGACTTCTGAATAGACGCGTCTCAGCAACCTAGTCTCGCCCAGAAAATTGCAATGGTTGTCTCAGTCACTTGATGGATGTGGACTTGGGCCGAACAAACACAGATGCAGCATCCTTACTGCATTGCGGTATTGACTATCAGGACAGATACAACTACGAGGCTGCTAGTAGGTCCGACAGTGTCGGCAATTTCTGGATAGGTCATTAAGCATTGAGTCCTGCTCGTGTCGTGACGATGCCGGATGACCATGGATTACTCGCCCAGGGAATCTAAGGATAGCTCCGAGTCCGAGGGCGGTGGGCCCAATCACATGCCATGGTCGACTTTACCGGAGAAAAATACTTGCATGAACAAATCTTGAGGATCACGTACCGGTGACACCTCAACTCGGAAAAGCGGCGGAAGTTACAGGAATTGAGGTGACATGCGACTGAACCTAGATTTTGAGGGCATCGGCAAAGACGTCCACATGACGCCCGGGCTCGAACTAAATCACGGAGAAATAGAGGGGGAAAGGCCATTGTTAAACCATAGTTACCATACAATGAGGGCCTGATCACCGGCTAGTTACTATGCTAGTGATCTATCTCCATAAGGAGGACAGCCGAGGCTAAACGGAAAGAAAAAAAAGTTACTGCACATCCTCTGACGGCTGCGAGGAAGCATACGCGTGAATCACGAAGCTTGTATGCAGCCTGATGCCAAATGAAATGAGGATGACACCACAGGTGAAACCAATCGGCACTATTAAGAATGATTGTATGCCCTCGATGAGTGGATGGATGGCGGGGCAAGCCCCCATTGGCAAACGGGAAAAAGGATGAACCCATGCCAGAGACCTGGCATTCACGGAGCGCGCTGCGTGAGGATCTGAGTCTGAGGGTGAGCGCCACCCAACAGTCTCGCCCTGCGCGGCGGAACCACGTTCGAGAATGGGCCTGGAGCTACCGACAAGAGAGACCGATGGCCCAATTGGATGAGCAAAACCCAGTTGATGATAACCAGTTGATGATTAAAGCGCAGCGGGCTGTAATCCCTCACCCCAATCATCGGAAATGACTGGGTCGAGGCCCAGCTGACAAGGACGAGCGCCGCGGTGATGACACGTATGCAACTGGATGCTGTATGCTGAGAAGATGGCCGATACAGTCCCATCCTTGGGGCCGTTCTGAATTAGAACTTTATGTTCTCGATGAGTATAGTAAGTTCGTCCCTGCCCAGGACCAGTCACAACCATATCAGCGTAGTAAGTTAGGGGATATGACGGCGCGGGGAGGGCACTTGAAGTTGTGCCCTGACACGCCTGATTGTTTACGCGTTTGATAAGCTTAGGTTTCTGAGCTCCGGGGCACGATGACGACAGGGTTGCCCTTCCGAGTGTAAGGGGTGGAGAGCAGTGAGGCTGATAAGCGGCACATCGTCATGCCTTGGCCCTTGGGGTTGCTGACCACGACAAGGAAGAGAACGACGCAGCCTTCTCTTCTCGAACATCTTGCACGTGGTTCCCTGCAGCATCATTGGGTAAGCGACCATAGGATAGAAACAAGAGGTAAGGTAGGACATTGACGGGCGGGAGGAGAACAGAGAATCCATTGGCAAGTTGGGTGGGATCTAGGCTGGGGCCCCGCAATGCCCCGATGGGAAGTTCTGTCTTGGCTGTCTTCTTCAACCCTGTTTGACACGTCACTGAGGCACGGATGCAATGCAATTTTGAATCTTGTGAAATCTTGTTAGCCCCGCAGAGCCAGAGTATTGACTTTGGAAGGGTGTCGTGCTCAATAAGGACAGGGCCTCTCCTTTCACAATTCACGTCCTCATGGATTCTCGTCAGCAAACGGCGATGGCTATCACTTATCATGACCCCTTTCCTTGGGACAGGTAACCACCACTCGATGAGGAACATATAACCTAAAAACGAAGGATACCGCAAAATCTCAAAGGATCCACTACAAAGAACAGAAGATCCCTTCATCATCAAAAAACACTTTTGCAGTCAGTACGTCACGAAAGGAAAAGCAATGGGCGATGGAACGAGCCAAGGAAAAAGGAGTGCGATGTGCGATTTGGGCGATACTCTTTATCTCAGTTCAAGTTCTTTTTCTTCCTTTCTCGTCCAAGAACTATATCATAGATCGGCCCCCCCAATCCAATTCAATTCTGACGTCGCAAAACGCCTCTCGTAGAAGTTTGATCGATGATGACGACGTTTGGCGAACGACGTCACCGACGCCGCCTGCGCGATAGTAATTCACCATCACATCCGGCCTCGCCTCTATTACCATCGCACCGGTAATTAACCTGAATCGACGACCTAAAGCCGAAAGAGGCCCTGCCTTTACTGTGCTGCGTCCATAGTAAGTAATGTGCGTGTCTTTCGTGCATTGAAGTGGACACCATTACTGTAGTATGCATGCATGCGTTGCCGGCTTTCTTCAATTTTACACATGCATCGTCCCAAAAGCCCATGTCTTGGCCTAGTAGCATGTTGTTCCGGGGGAGATGGCGTTCCGCGGTTTGTGATTGGCGGGAGTGCGTTCGTTGGCGAAGAAGAAAAAACCTTTTTCACGCAGTAGAGGCCTCGTCCAGGTCGTTGCGCTCGGTGATGCATCCGTCTGGAAGGCTCATGGGTGATTTCATCAACCGAGGCATCTCGTTCATTGGCCAGCCCTAGGCATTGTACTCATGACCGAGGCGTGGGGCGCAACGTTTATCCGAAGTTCTGGCGTGAGGATACAGAGAGGCCAACAATGACGGAAACTGCCATTCTTTGTCTCGTGGAGGCACAGAGGTGTTAATGTACACTGTACAGTACTGACACATTATCAAAACAATTGCTTATTTAAGGAGGTTCTCGGTACAAAGTCAAGGTAATGGGTATCCGCGGATTTACAGTAACGTTCGCATGTGTCCGACATACCAATAATTAAAATGCGAGCTCCACCGAAGGTGGGTGATATTGTTGTTCCAGAAAATGCACGTGAGGTGAAAAGGTGGGTGTCCGTTCGAGTGAAATGAAAAAAACGTGAATCAATCAGAGTATGCGTTCCTCCATAGGCAGGTCCGACGCGCCCACCAGCCACGGGTGTGCACGAACTTCATGAATGTTCGCACGACGCTCAGGATCTGGGTCCAGGCAGCGCAACATGAGCTGTTCCGCAGATTCAGGCACGTGGTCCGAGGCGTGTACTGCAAGTGAAACACGCCCGGCGATGGCATCGCGTTCGGTCGGGAACGGAGAAGCCCCAGTGAGCAAGTAAGAAAGAAGGACGCCCAGCGTCCACATTTCTGCTGGGGGCGCGCGGTACGGCTTCTTCTGCAGTACTTCAGATGCAGCGTAAGCAGTTGTCCCGAAGAAAAGGGTATAGGTCGGGCGCGGCTCCGAAGGATCGACGACAACAGCGCTACCAAAATCAACGAGTTTCACCTGCAGGGAGACCCACGTTAACATTGGAGTGGGAAATAGAAGGGATGGTGTGTGAAAACGTACGTTGAGATAGTTATCTACGAGAATGTTTTCATCCTTTATGTCGCAGTGGGTGACGCCCTGACTGTCGAGGTAGTGGACAGCTTCGACAATCTGGGCAATACAAAACGCGCTTGGTCTCTGAGAGACGTTTGTCCTTCGACTGCTCAATGCATTCAAAGAGGTCATGGGAAGGTCGGCGGAAGAAGGCCGGTTGCGAGGGCCGAGGACACGATGGAGACAGCCCGGCGGAGCCAAGAATGACATTGGGGGACGAGGAAAGCTGCTTTGCGCTCCCTGAGAAGTCACTTGTGCCCGCAGAGGACCGAGGTGGGGTGATCGGTAGGTGAAGATCGGAGTCGACAGAGGGTGAGGGCGTCAACGCGGGCGTTGGCGGGCACGGGGAGGCCTTTCCAGGTACAGCAATCGGCACCCGAGCCAGCGGTCTTTAGGGTGAGTGTGTGGGACCCACGGAGTACCATGAAGCTCCTGTACCTGTTGCACATCAATGTCACGTTTTAGCCGTGCTATCTCCAGCATATTGCGGCGTTGTGTGAAAACTCACCAGGTAGAAATATAGATCGTCCTCAAAGAGGTCCATACATTTGACTATATTTGGGTGACTCAAGAGACCCAGCAGTAGGGCCTCTGTGGGAACACGGCGAGCCGACTTGTCTTCCATCCACGCATGTGCGGGGACTTTGGCCTTGATGATGAACTTGATGGCCACCTCACGCAGCTCGAGCCGGTGGAACGCTGTCAGAACGAAGCCATAACCGCCAGCACCCAGTTCATCTCCGAGTTGGTACCATCGCACGAACTCAGCATTGAGATGATGTCCACGCGGAAAACGACGCGAGTATGTGGAAGCTTTCGTGGTTACACGATACCCGGCGTGTGATGAGTGAGAGAAATGAGGATAAGATGTTGTGTGGGACGGAGAAGGCGTGGGTGCCTCAGGGGGAAAGGCACGGAGGGGAACTCATCATGGGAGTCGTAGGCGAGAGGGGATGCAGACTGGGATGATGATGATGCTAGAGATAGGTCTGAAGTCTGAGGGCTGAGATCGGTCGTGAGTGGATCCAACTGAAGGGCATTATGGGAGTGTGAGTGAGACGAGGAAAGTTGATCTGAGAATTCAAACGAGGAGTGTTGTTCAGAGGCGTAGAAGGGAGATATTGAACGCGAAACATGAGATGAATGGAGATACTTGGGTTGGGCAAGGTCGAAAAAGTCTGTGGAATGGTTGGAGGAGGGGAAGGGGCGATCTGAATGGGAGGCAATGGCGGTATTGGTGTCGGGGAGGTGGAGGGGGGTATGGAGGTGGTCACCATCGTCGTCGGAGCAATCGCTAGAATCCATGGGGGGTAACTGGGGAGAGAGGTCGAGGGCGGGGGTGGCGGGGGAGGAATAGATGGGAGAGAGTAGAGCTGCTGACATGGTTTGTGAACTCTGGAGTGGGATCGAACGGGGCCATTGCTATTCATATTTAAAGCCACCGCTGGCAGTTGTGGCGATGGTCCTGTCGCATGGCGTCCATATCTGGCTTCCGGGAAGGGTTGTCTTTTCCGAGCAGCGTCCGACTTTGTAGGCGTCCTGCCGTTTACGGCGGGGGCGAACAAGTTCCGAGCCACCGAAAGCAGCGCACTGGCACGGAAGGCCACCCTCAGCCCAGACGTCATTGATCCATCCTCGATTGTCCAGATCTCCGGCATCTTCAACCCATCGGAATATCCCGACCCATCCCCATTTCCGGTGGCCCCGCCCCGCCCCACCACCGACACTCTTCAACATGGCCCTTCAGTCGCTTGCAAGTACTCGACATCGCGCACTCTATTCACTCACCGCTGCCCGTTTTTCTGGTGCGTGTTGCACAGCCGTTAACTGTATGCGTGGTTATTAAACTCGCTTAGCCTACCGTTCTTTGCACGCGTCCACGCCTGTTCTTTTACCGTCTCCCTCGGAACACAACCCGACAACCACTACTGCCACTACACCTATTACTAGCATTGCAAAGCACGGGTCAAACCAGTTGAGTTTGGAGCAACCTCAGAACAGAGCCGGTGCGTGCACTGCCACATCAGCCGTTCGTTGACTCATCTTTTTACCCATCCGCCTAGAGTATGTACTGTCCACGCTAGACAAGGTGGTCAACTGGGCTCGTCAAGGTTCAATCTGGCCAATGACGTTTGGTGCGCATACACGTCCTCGCGGCTACAGTACCGTCCTCATTTCTCTTCTTTGTATTACAGGACTGGCTTGCTGTGCCGTGGAGATGATGCACATGGCAGCTGCGCGCTATGATCAGGACCGCCTTGGAGTTGTGTTTCGAGCCAGCCCCGCCAGTCAGACCTTATGATCGTCGCTGGCACGCTTACGAACAAAATGGCACCCGCACTTCGGAAAGTGTATGATCAGATGCCGGAGCCCCGTACGTCACAAACAGTTCAAATGATACGCGTGCTTGATGCGACGTGTTGCATTGTGAATAGGATGGGTAATCTCCATGGGCTCCTGTGCTAATGGCGGTGGCTACTATCATTATTCTTACAGCGTTGTGCGCGGCTGTGACCGTAAGTAGACGAGAAGATGACGTAATTTGATGGCAACTCATATGTTCACGTCCAGGGATTGTACCCGTTGACATCTACGTTCCCGGGTGCCCACCTACTGCTGAGGCGCTTCTGTACGGGATGCTGCAACTTCAACGAAAGATGAGGCGTACCAGAAAGAATGTGTTGTGGTGAGTAACCACCGTTGATCGGCCCCCGGTTGTTCTCAGGCGCGCGCGATCATTCACCGCCAAATTCAGGTACCGCAAATGATGAAGATGGAATTGGAGGGTAGACAGTTCTTTCGCCATCAGTCGTAGGGTAGAAATACGAGATTTGTTTATTGGTTGAAATGAATCGATTACGTTAGCCCCCAGTGGAGGATCGACCACATCCGGGCGGACCTTTCTTTTCGTCGCCTATTCCCCTTTCTCTTCCTGTCTACCACCCCTTCACACCTGCTGGCCCGAAGTTCTCCAGCATGGCCACCGACTTTCTCTCGGCCGCCGTGGCCACACCACCACATCCTCTTCCCCACTTTCCCCGCGGTCTCGCCATTTCTGACCTTGACCTCCGTGACGACCGTTACCCCCTCATTTCCTCCTCACGTCACGTACCTCAAGCTACTCATAAAGGTATCCAAACGGCCGCTCTTGTTTCATCATATTCTCATATTCAACCAGATGCCATGCACAAAGCTGTCCGCGGCCCCTCCCAACCCTCATCTGATTTAGTATCCCATGATTTGAAGAACATGAACACGCCCTCGCCCACGTTAGCGTCCGCCAACCAGACGTTCCCCAAGTTTCAGATGAACGCCGCTCCATGCACCACCCCGACAGTCAACCCTCACCTTTCAATGCAGCCGTTCCAAACTCATATCCCCTCGATCATTTACAACCTTCCAACAGCCCTCCCAGCATGAATGAAATCAATATGCAGTTTTTTGGTCCCTCACAAGCATCACAAGCCTCCAGCGGTGAGGTCAGCAGAGTTCCACCGACTGGCGACGTCCCCCTCCCAACTCCGCACCCACCCGTTTTACAACCTGGCTTACCGTGGCAGTCTTACCCTCGGGGCTCTCACCCAACTGAACAGTACTTGCCTCCTCGCTCTGGTGCGGCGGCGGGCCAAGGTCAGGGCCTCCAAGTCCTCACCCCCTCGTCCCCAGGCATGCGGATGTCTAGTGCAGCTCAATTCCACCCTGCCATGGTTGTCCCGGTCCCGGTCTCTTCTAGTCCACGTGTACAGGCTCAACAACCCACTTACATCAACCCTGCGCCGGCGCCAGTTCCCATCAATCCCATCCTTGCCTCACAACCGCTGCCTGCCGAGGAGGTCTGCGTGGAATGTGCTATGCGCGACCAGGACATGGCAGACGTGGACGTCACCTCACCCGGCGTTTGGGCTCGCGAGAGCGACGTTCATTATGAGGACTTACTTAGACGCGAGTTAGAGGACGAGGCAGTGGGCATCCCGCCCCAGGAACAGCAGCGCCCCAGGGCCCGCGGCGGGCGCTTAACGGAAGCCAATGTGAAGTTGTGGCTCACTATGGTGCGCTATGTAATCTCCATGACGTCGCTGACAGCTTTTTCTGACATAATTTCACCTCAGAATCCCAAAGAGCCTGCCTCGAAGGGTGAAGCACTGGAGAAATATGTCAAGATGCAGCTGACAATGGTCGAGGCGGAGGCATTCGCACATGCTCGTGTAGTGCTAGAGGCACGACAACTGGAGGATAGGATGCGAGACGCCTATTCCCACCTACGTCGCACTGCCTATGAGCTTGGCGTGGCAACCTCACCGGATGACCGTGGAATACGGATCAAGACCCTTCGTTCCTCAACGCCACATCTCCCAACCCAAACGAATGGTCACAGCCGTGAAGTTACCGTTTTAGAGAATGGCATGATTGTTGAGCACTTGGATGTTCGCAAGGAAGAGCGCGATGAGCGCCAACACCGGCGCCGTGAGGAGAAACGAGCACGCGCACGCAAGTCTTCTCGGGGCTCGGCGTTCGACGTTGCTTCAATGTATTCGACGAGCCCCTTGCCACACACGGACAGTGGTCTTCCCCTTATCCCATCACGCTTGTCGACATCACGTCCCATGAGTGTGTTAACTTCTCCAGTTGACACTTTAACACGAGGTATGCAATCGAACGCATCCGTTGAAGCCCTCAGCATGATTTCTGCGGGTGCATCACCGAGCCGACGGACGCGCTTTTTTGGCGCGCGGAACCTCTCCCCATCGTTCCGGAGTTCGGACAGTTTGGCGGCTTCTGGGATGAGCGGAAGTATGGTGGACATGCAGTTCGTTCTTTTTCCCATTTTTCCCGTTGTTTCTCCCTGCTCAAAGCTTCTCTTCCAGCATTGCTTTGCAACCAGGTGGCGATCGGTTGCCCCATTCTCCGGTTGAGATGGCTGATAAATACCAAACAATCGATAATTGGCGAGATAGCTCAGCGCTGCTTCCTTCACAAGGTGTCGAACAAAAGCTCGAGGATGGGCAAAAGAAGAGGAAGAGTCTAGCAAAGATATGGCGCCTCGTTACGGGAACATCGAAAAACACTTCCGTTCCTCCTGACTTGTCCAAGACACGCTCACTCGACCGTGCGCATGATGACGACTTTCCTTTAACACCGCCGCCCCCATTATCGTATTTGGTCAGTCGTGGCACCGGCGATAATGCAAGTTCTGCCCTACGGCACGTCTCTACGCCTTCCCTCCCATCGTCAGTTTCTCCTAATTATCCCCTATCTTCGGTCGGCATGTCTCCGCCTACCGCACCTTCCAGCTTACTTCCATCCCCGACTTCATCACGGCCAGTAGTCATCTCTGAGCTCTCTGAGTGCCGTAAGGCGACTTTGGCCGACAGCGATGGGGAACAGCTACCGTCGCCCGTACCAGAAGAAGACAATTTGCAAGCCTTAGCGGCTCAGCGAGGTGTGCACCCGACAACTTCGGAACCCGATCTGCGTCGTCGCGTGTCACCAGTCTTGAGCAGTCCTGTGCCACCAGTCCCACGAATTCCGACGTCTGTAACCCAGACAACACGTCGGCCCTCACCAGTGGGATGGCGGGAAAAGACGCTTCCGCCACTTCCAGGCGAATTGCAATCACGACCAGGTCTTGCTCATGGGGAAATTCGACCCCGCACGTTATTTTCTTATGACATGCGTGAAGTCAACGGTGAACAGGTGCTTACTGCACCTCAGCCGCCGTTCGCTCGAGGGGAAAGACGGCGGCAGTCATTCAATGGGCTTAGTAACTCACCTTCGAACCTTGTCGTCCAAACGATGCCCTCCCGCCGTGCTGGTTTCGACCCAGAAAAGTACGGCATGTTCGGTGGTTCACGTGGCGCACTCGTTCCAACATCTCAAATGCAGCAGCCAACGAAACGCAAGAGCAGGTTTAGCTTTGCGTCACTGTTTGGACGGAAGGCCTCTGTTCCTGCTGTGCAGGAGTCAGAACCCGTCGAGTTCTCATTGGGGCGGTCGTCGGGTCGGATGCACGGCATGAGGCAGAGTTGGGTATGCATTATGGGAACCTGATGGCAGAAGCGGAACCCGGGCAGAGCCATGCGTTTCCGCGGTTATCGATGTCGCTTGCGACACGCAAAAACATCGAGTCCCTCGTTGACCAGAGCCCGGATTTTGTTGCGTACCGCTACCCGTCTGGCGACCAGAACCTGCATTTGCTTCAGTAGGTTCTCTCATCTTGGGTTTCTTACATCTACATTCCCCCATTCCCGCACTTTTTCATTATTGGTTTTTTGTGTCCTCTTGGTCTTACATTTCTCTACCTTCGCTTTCTCTATTCAGTTTACTTATTTGGTTTTCGTTCAACAACAATGCTTGCCTATCATCACGGACAGTCCCTCTCACCTACCGTCACGCTCTCTCACCCGTTGCCATCAGGCCCGTCCATACGCCGGAAATATTTGTATGCCTTAACATCGCATAATTGACGGAACCAGCTTTTGGCGTTTGGTCATGTGACTGGATAGTGCATAGACTCTGACTTTAGTAAGTGGACTTTATTGTACACTTGCTTGAACCTGCACCGGCGTGTCGCCTTCAAAGTTACCTGTCACTCCGAAATCAACGCCAACAAGTACACAATCATCGGCTATGGTGAGGCGCCGTGTTATATGCGCATATATCAACTGTACTAGCGCTCTCCTTCCCACAGGCGCCCCGCGGCCTCTCAGCAGAAGAGAAGAGAGTAAAACTGCTGGAGATCTTTCATGAGACAGTATGCTTGTTCTTTTAGAGCGCTTATCCCATACTCGACACCGAGCAGAGGGACTTCTTTCAGGTGACGTTTACGGTAACCCTTCGAGCCGGTCCTGTGTTTTTAATGATCGTGCGACAGCTAAAGGAGCTGGAGAAGCTTGGCCCCAAAATGAAGGGGATCGGTGACTGCCCATTTCCACGAATTCTGTCCATTTCGCCTTACGCAATGAGGCAAACCTAGTCACACAATCCGTCAAGGAAGTCCTACAGTCGCTCGTCGACGACGACTCGTCCAGACGGATAAAATTGGGTCATCAAATTGTAAGGTGCTTTTCAACCGCACGTCTATCACGTTTTATCGGATTATGGTTGTAATTCATATTCAACGTCGCTACGCGCTTGCGCACATGCTGCAGTCTTCTGGAGCTTCCCTTCTCAGAGGGGTGCGATCGTGAGTCGTTCCCTATCCTGCCCGTCATAGGGGTTACACGTTACCCCCCAACCCTCCGCGGGCTAATCGACTATAAATAGATGCAAAATCGCCTCGACGGCGCGGCAGAGGCGCAAGCCGCAAGCGAGAAACAATTGGCAGAGCTGCACTCGGCCATTGCCGCCGAGCGTGCTGCTCGACCTGAGAGTGTGAACACAGCTTTTTCCTTTTACCGTCCACCTTTGGTTCTTCTACTGTTGTTTTTCTTCTCACCGCTTTAGGATCGGCGCGGCGCGGCGCTAGCTCGATTGGCTGTCGCGAGGAAAGCGTTCGATGAGCTGCGAGGTGAACTCGAGGCGTACGGCGCTTGTGACCCCGTTAGGGTAGAGGAGAAGCGCAGGGCCGTGATACTCGCGCGGGAGGCTGCGCTGCGCCACACGGGTGATTATTATTGCCCTTTCCCTTTCCTCCACGCGGTATCCCGTACGGGAAGCTTACGAGAGATGCAGACAATTACTCGATTTTGATGTCCCATTTCACCCGGCAGCATAATGTCGAGCCACAAGACATCCGTGCGTATCTTGGGGTTGGGATTGAGTATGAAGAGTTGTGCTGAGGCCATTAATGAGCAAAATAATAATTGTGTGGGGTATAGACAGGATGCCGTCCGAATTAAACGTAGAAATTTGACGATTTATGCAACTCATGCTCTGAGAAGCAATGCTCCCTGCGTTTATTTCCACGTCGGATGAGAATTGGGTGCTGGAGTGCGGTGACTCAGTCTTCCTCTAGCGATCTGGATGACTGATGCGAATCCAGTCCAGGGGCGAAGTTCAGCGGTTCCAAGGGTGGGGGTTGATCCTCATTGTTGTGTATAACGAAACTGGACGAATGGAATGGTGTGGATTTGGGCGAGCTGGTCTGGTCTGCGACCAAGAGCACGATAATTGGATAAATTCCCTATAAGTCAAATTCACGGAATTAACACAGTGTGGGTGATTGTAAGAAGGCGGTACATACTGCAAGCTGTACACCGACAGGTGCGAGGATGTCGCCGAGCGTCCCAAAGGGCAGGCGGATAAGGCAGGAGGCCAAGACTGTGGCCTGACGAGAAGCAAAAACTTATGACGTTTTGTATTCATATGCAGACGTGGAACTTACAATGATCAGGATATAAAGCATACCAGACTCGACCAGCAGACCCATTACTTTGCTTGCCAGTGTGGAAGTTTGGCCCCCGACATTACAGCTTATCAAGGTTTTGCGATATATCCTTCAACACACGCGTGTGTCATCCGAAGTGCAGGTCAACAGAAGGTCCAAGATGCCACGGACGTACCAACACTTGACAGCTATGATGGACGTTGCAAGGGCGTTGGTCAACAAGGACAACGCCAGATTGCCCACTTGGGCGATATCGATGATACGGGCGAGGTCGTGATGGCTCTGAGCTCCCTCTGGGGTAATGAGCAATCCGGCCCTCGCTGCCACCGTAATCACGTAAACGACTGAAAAGGTTCGAAACAGAACAGATGAAGAAGTACAGAAAGACGGAGAAGGCAAGCAAGCTCACGGGTGTCGATGCAAGGGTGACGACTGGCGTCATCAAGATAGCCTTATTCGCTTCAGGACAGATGACCCAAGCTCGCCAGACACGACGCCATCCGTGACGATAAGCTAACCAAAGAATGTTAGGGGAGGTGTCAAGTTACACAGTGATGGTATTGTAATAAAGCTTGTACTGACGTTGACAAGAAGAATAGCACTGAGCATCGGCAGCCAAGTTGGCGGAGAGTGTGTCGCAGGATCGAGCTCGCTGAACCATGCCCTGATGACCAGAAAAGTGACGACAACGGACACATCCAATATATGGTCGACAGCGCGAACATGATCACCATCGCCACGAAAAGCACCGTCCGCGTTCGGTTGCAGAGCCTCCTCGACCTGTTTTGTCACGAACCGGCTTGAGAAAGGCATCGGCGAGGACTCAAACGAGGGATCCATACCACATGACATAAACCGCGATGGGAAGAGACACGAATATATCCCTTTGTGCGCGAATGGGGAGGTCAGTGTCCCGTGGCGGCGAGAAGGGGGACTGAGATGAGAAGGGGGGACTGACCGTAGACCAGGGTTTGGCATATTATACTTATGACCCTGTACAACAGGGTTGAACTGTGAAAATCGAATAGTGACATCGTGTGCGACTGGTGCAGACCCCGCACGCTACGAGAGGGTATCGCGTGGCAAAAAGCTAGCTTCGAGGTATTAAACAAATAAAATCCATGGCCGAGGTGCTCTATAACATTACGGATATAGGCGGCTCCGGTTGGGGTACGTAGCACAACCACAGAACCGAATCCAGGATCAATGGTGACAAATCGGATGATCCCAATTGAATGCGGTCAGCGTTTGAGCTTCAGCGCCCCGCCCCAAGTCCCAGCCGCCGCGGAGTGACCAGTAGTAGTGTGGGAGTGGGCATTTAGTTTAGTCATTAAAGCCTGAGTAATGCCTCCGCATTTGTTTGAGCCAACTGTCAATCAAGTTGGTACGGCGATGTCTGGCAGTATGCGCCATCGTGGGTGATCTTGCGGCGAGCGACTCATCAGAGTTTTTTTTGTCTTTGTGGTGACTGACGTTTGACACCTAAGTCATTGTTGTGGCAGATGGGCCCTGGCTTCATCGATTTTTCATTTCCGCTTGATTGATGAAGTGGTCTTTTGCTGACTAGGAGCGCCATGAAGAAGAACCCCCAAAAGTGGATGGGGTTAATCCCCAACGTGCCTGTAACTTTATTGTACCTTCCCCACCAGGAAATCTGGTTGTGGAGCATGATTGTTAGCTAAATTTGCCTAGTGAAGCCATTGGTCGACACACTCAACAGCAAACTGGCCACCCTCATTGTCGTGCCCTTACTGTAAAGATCTAGGCAGGCGTGCCAGTGAGTACACATAGCTGGGGACGATGAGTCGGTCACTCAGTCATACCTAGGATTCTTTGCACAGCTTCTTTTGTTAAACGCATTTGCCATTCCCGTATTTACGAAATACTAGAAGCTGAGCACCGAGGCGGGGCTGGTTACATCTGCGTATGATGGGAAACTGGGAAGAGACCTCATGACTAAGCATCATGGGCCTGCTGCGAGTTGGGAAACAACAGCCTACTTGACCTCACCTTGACGTGTAAGATCGTGAAGAAATCTTCCCGAAGTCGAAGGCCACGTATTGATAAGACAGTGCAAACTCGTCAAGATGCGTGAGATGCTGATATGAGGCGGCAAC
The DNA here is from genome assembly GCA_022376525.1 of Russula vinacea. Lineage (NCBI taxonomy): Eukaryota > Fungi > Basidiomycota > Agaricomycetes > Russulales > Russulaceae > Russula > Russula vinacea. Next base: position 66,631 of record WTXL01000033.1, read on the forward strand.
ACTGTCGGCGAGGGGATGATGTAATTGAGACCTACAGCACACGCTTGATCGCACTCAGAACAGCGCCCTTCCCCAGAATAAGTGATATCTTTGTTGCGAAAACAAAGAACTCGACTGAACGAGTGTACACTAGATCTCACACAGATGAACGGGGGGGTTTTCTCCTAGGGTTTTCTGCACTCACCACGTACCTGACGTGGGGTATTCCTCGGCTCTTGCTTGTTTCCTGGCGTTGTGCTGGCCCGCGGCCTTGTGTAGATCCTGTCTGGCTCTACCAGTTTTAGCGCCGCTATAGGCTCTAGAGTATGACGGGGAACGCCTTGTGAAGGCTGCATGATGTCTACATCCGACATCGCATGGCGGCGTTGATTGCTATGATACGCCACATAACACGTAACAAATATGTTCATCTCGCGCAGCGACATCTCCATCACCAATTACATGAAGGCGCCTATGCGACAGCGACAACATATGGCAAAGTATATCCCCAAGCTGTGATCCGTCGTTGTGGACATCTCGCTGGATTCCGGGCGCTGTATGGGCCATCAAAACAGTCGCTCTCGTAAGGTTCGGGCCTGGATTCCTTATATTTTGGACATCCTCGGAAGTTTTGTTCCTTGCCGACCCTTCCCTCGCCCTTGCGGGATAAATAGAGGCGAGACTTATCGCTCGTCCCTTCTTTCCAGCGCATTCATAGTTACAGTGATGTCAGCAATCGGCGGCGTCAACGGGACTGTCTGTACTGCGGACCAGTATAGCCAATCCCTAGTGTCCGAGTCTGCTAACTCTTCCTGGATTTCATGTCTAACACACGGGCAGAGTATCGGCTTGGCTGTGAGCATTTGTCTTATCTGTCTTTGTCCCGAACTCACTCCATGTACTGTACAGCTGACCGCCGAAGCATCGATCATCAGTTGCGTTTGTGTTATTATTATATTTATATGGATTTGTGTACGTCCGACTTGCTTTCACATGTCTTTCCTGTTTGACGAGATGTTGCATAGTGGAACGTACGATGGTATAGAAAGAAGTTTGGGCCAGACGGTGACTGGGAGTTGTTCCAAGGGCCGGCTGACATCTACATGGTGTGCTCAACAGCTTTCTCAGCTGTTCGCCGTTAGATCGGCTCATTGAATTTGCGTGATAGTTCACCCTTTTCGTGTTCGATTTCTTGCAGGGCATGGGTGGCGTTTTCGATATCCGGTGGGCTCACAACGGGATCGTGACGAAAGGGCACTATTGCACAGTGCAAGGCATCGTCCAGCAGATTGGTGAAGTTGGAGTCGCCCTGATCACCCTGGTGTGTCACCTGTCCTATTGTTTTTGGATCCGAGAGCTCACTGATGCGTACCTCACCAGTTTCTCGCCTGCCACACATTCGTAGCAGCATGTGGCGAGTAGGCTTGCAAGCGCGTGGCGTCGCTGTTGGCCTGATCGCCTCGCTTGCATTTTCATTGCGCTCTGGGTTGTCATCGGCGCAACATCTGACCGTAATTATGAAACACCTACCCCTGTGCGTTGTTCAATCCTGTCCTTTCTCACCCATTACTCGCTGCTGAGACTACACGGGTCAGTATTGGTGCTGGATCAGCCCTCAGTACCCGCGCGAACGCCTTGGCGGTGAATACGCCTGGCTCTGGCTGGCACTGTTTGCTTCGGTGCTACTTTACATCCCATTGTATTTCTGGACGGAAGGTCGCTTTTCGTTCGACGAAGACAGGTGGTACAAGATTCGCAAGTCTGACCCAGATCGAAGAGTTGATTACTCACAGAGGCGAGCTGCATTAGGGATGCTTCTGTAAGCTACGCTGTGATCGTTCAAGTCATGGATTCCCTCACGGATCATCCAGTTACCCCCTTGCATACTGCCTCGTTGTCCTTCCTCTCTCCGTAACACGCTGGCGGTCATTCGATGTGCACCATCACGTATCGTCGGCGGGTATATTTTTCGGTGTCACGATGTACAACCTCTCCGGCGCCATCAATGTCCTCCTATTCCTGGCTGTCAGACCTCAACTCCTCCTCTTTCCCCGTCCCGACGAACTTCCCGAGCAGGAAATGGAACTTGCCCCGCAGAGTGCTGGCTCGACGATGTTCGCCGATCCGGCGAAATTACAACACAGTCCGGAGCCGACTTCGGCGGCCCTGGGGGATGAGGACTTCAGAAGCAGCGCAGGAGTACCCCGCGCCAGTTCTAGCCGATTATCGGATGACATCTAACCAAGGAGAAGGCTAATTTAAGCAGCTGCCCTTGCTCCTGGACACAGCACCACGCATCGTATGATACTAATTGAATTGTTGTTGACTTATGTATTTATGTTCCACAGTGCTGTATACCAAATGCATATCTACGGTGATCTCGATCTCAACGTCTCAGCTCTCCTCTTTCAAAAGCTGAATGTGCATGGCCGTAGCTCAAATGGGCACTGGGGCTAATGCGTGGGTCTGTGCGAATTACGTGTTTCCAGCAGAGGTGCATCTCTCAGCCCTCGCCGTCTTTAACTGATGCAGTCCACCATCATTTGGTCTCTCCAACTTTGATTGATACCTTAAATGGTTGTAGTACTGTTTGTCATGCTTGTTGACTAATGCCGACGAACAACGACCGATCTTGATGGTACTGTGTACAGTAGTATCCACCGGGGCTGCAGTACACTGTAAGGCCGAGAAGGCCAGATGAGGAGATGCATGCTCCAATAATTCCTTCATATCAACTTATTTATCATCATTCTGGAATGGTGTCGGGCAGCAAAATTGGCGTGTCGAATGTTACTGGCACTGGCACAAGAGGCCGTGCACTGGTACGGTATCGTATATATCCCTCTTCAGCCATCTTGTGCCTTTGCGAGTATTGGATCGTGCCTTGGTGCCAAGCACTCGCTGGACTCAGATTGACTCGAACGTCCATGTCCTCGGCCGTGACTTGTGATTCCTGGGCGGCGCGATCCTGATGCCATCAAGATGCCATCAATTTCCTTCATAGATTGCATCAGGAACGCACACGCCGAACGTAACTGAATATCTCGACAGGCCAAGGGCCGAAAGGCACGAGTGTAGGGTCAGGTCAATTGTGAAGAGTGCCGTCTCATCCCACGCCACCTCAAATAGCGCGTAAACGGCGATACAACTATCGTTCCACCAGTATTACCGCCACCGCCTGGGGATAGATAAGAAACCCATGCCGTGGAAAGAACAGCCTTCAGGGACTACGACTTGTCCATGGTGCGGTACAGGAATGCCGGGACCACAATTATTATATCGATTTCCCTCCGCCTGTGCGCACGTCGACGGAGCTGCTCGTAGGATGATACGAAAGTCCGGAGGGTTCGCCACCGACGCCACGGCGAGGATGAGTGATAAAGTCAGACGTGTAATTAGGGTTGAGGACCATGTGAGGTTGTATTGCAGGGTTCACGCCTCACAGAAGCTTATCTGGAAAACCCTTTCCAGGTGAATTCCGGATCATGGCCGTACACTACCAACTGCTTTTTTGCAATACCGTCTTGCGCAGTTGATAATCGATATTCGGCTCGCTGAGGAGCGACCTAGTAACGAGCACGAGTCTGCACGACGCACCGCGGTCAGACATGCAACACGTTGTGATGTGTCGTCCGCCAACCTGGAAGAGACGAGTGGTAAATGTGGATTGAACCCGTTTCTGAAACGAAGCATACCCGGATGGTTGGCGCACCCTCACTTCCTCCAGACTGCAGGGTTCCACGCCGAGAAGATCGACTTCGATGGTTTAGGTGGCATTGGACCATTCGTGGCACCACGCACGGCTATTGTATCGATGCCCATCTACGAAGGAATCTCGGGGACGCCATATAGTCTACGGTAATCGACGGTAATCACCATTTCACGCCCTGGTGGCGCCCCATAGCAAGCAATCGATACAGTACTGTACCTTGAGGGAGGGAAGAAGTCAGTGAAATTCGAATCGATCGGTGCGAGCTTGCGGAAAGGTCTCATAATTGAAATAGCCGAGACAGCTAGCCGAAAGCGCCTTGCTTGACCCATTCTGTTGATTTCCATACTGCAGACTGTCAGCAGTACAGTACGAGAAGTGTTGTGAAGGGGGTCGATTGAGGTGCTGATAAGCATCACATTCTTTGGGCTGGGATGGCTACCCGATAAGGTCCTGCTCGGTCCAATGCAGACCAATTATGAAACTGGCACCGCCAACAGCTGACCCAAACATCATTAACACACATTATATACCGGGAAACTGCTGGAATTGGCGAACGGTCTGTACCTTGAAGGTTGTCTGAGTAATCATCGTTTCATAAGATCAAGTTCGCTCCATTTCATTTGCGGAGTCTGTAGGCTTACTGTAGGGCGAAGCTGATAGGAGAGGAGCGGTGAGCGCGCGTGCCAAAAACCATATCCACGAACTGAATCTCTGCTCAGAAAGAGAGTTAGGCACGACGCAACGCCGAAAGAGCAATCCTAGCGAAGAGAGGGGTCACAATCAGGATCAGGGCACGGTCAGCCAGGCGTGGGGAGCCACACCGGAATGAGTGGAGAAGGCAACTGAGGTGACGTCATAGGAAGGATATCCAACCGAAGAACCCGACGCAGCCTTTCCGCGGCGCTGGCGCACCCAACTCTCTCCCTCTTAATCCTACCAAACATCTCCAACGCCCCTTACGCCCCTGACACCCGTCCTCGTCCCTCCAAACGTCCTATGGATCCTATGGCTTGTCCGTTCGACCAAGCCAGTGATCGTCACTCCACCCCGTCAACGTCTTCAGGCTCTTCTCGCGGAAGCTCTGGCCTGTCCTTCCCTAATTCCCCCGTTGGACTCTCCTCGCATCTCCCCAAAGACATTGACAATCTGCATATAACCTGCCCCGACTCGCAGCCTTTGGGGCACGGTGACCCGGTAATCAAACTCGGTCGTATGAGTGACAGGCTCGACGATGACGCGATGACGCTGGACGATTGGGAAGAGGAGGGCAAGCGAGTAGAAAGGGAGCATGGTAAGCAAGCTTTGGAAATATATTGGTTTTCAATTTTCTTTTCCATTCCTGGCGCACTTGGCCTGTCGAATTGACGTATCTGATGTGAGAAGGTGTCTTGGAAAGGATGTATGTAATAATGGCCTGGTGAATTGGGGCCGGTGAGCAGACGTAAGATATGTATGTAATACGGGGATCTCCCGATCGCATACCTTTTCTTCCCACATCATGATGACATTGGTCGATGATCCATTTATTTATGTCTTCTTTTTTCCCTTGTTTATGTACTTATCCTTTCCCCACAGACACCTCTCTCCACCCTCGTCCACAACTCGTTTCGTTTCCGTTCCAACTGGAGTCTTCCTCTGAAAGTGCACTTAGATCCCGTCCGTCTCAACAACAGTCTCATTTATCACAAGAATTCAACGCTATACCGTCGACAGACGTGATTGATGTCCCAAAACTGGCGCGACAGGACCAACCCCCGCCAGCTTACGAAAACGTGGATGAACGACCTCCAAGCATTGCCTCCCGCGCTTCCCGTCCGCTTCCCAGGCCGCCTATCAACCGCCTCGGCAGTGGCTCTAGTATTCATTCAGTCGGCCTTTTGACAGACGCAGTTCAGGCGGGGCCTCACGAGACTGCCCATCTTTCACCACAGTCTTCTTCGTCGCCATCAAATTACCTCGATCCCATGCTTTCTACTGGCCATGCATTTTCCTCCCCAGCTGGACCTTCACAATCGCCCGCCGTATCTGTTGGACTGTCGCATCTTGATCCCTCCTCTCAGGACCGGCTTGACAGGTGCTCGGCCGGTATCTCTTCGTCGCCACAAAGTCTATTCAATACTCTCCCGCCCCGGATGGTGTCAGAGCCCATTGACAGTCAACAGTTTGTATCATCGAGCGCATTTGATCATGATGCTACGTTGTGGACTCCGAATCAATCCCTTCCGGACGCGCAGCAAGAAATGTTGGCATCTTCAGTTTCTTCACGACCAATTTCATCGTCTGGATCAATCCAGACACTGTCTCCCCCTCCGCCGTATTCTCCGTCTGAAGCGTCCTCCAGCCGAACTGGCCATCCTTTGTCGGAACACCCTTCTGACATGAGATCTACGCACCGGCCTCGTCCAGCACTGCCTCCCCCAGCGCCGCCGACGATACTGGACCCACCGCCAGCACGTTCCACCTCGGTTTGGAGATCCCGTGCTCCGCATGAGCCGTACTTGAGTGATGCACCACCACCTCCGGATAGTTGGATTGCTGTAGAGACCTCGCCAGTAGAATATCGACTCGTTGCTCGGTTACCCGGCTTCAGGCGCGATGCAATGTACGTTATGTGTTTCGTGTTATCAGCTTGCTCGCTCAGACTGATGTACTTCGAAAGAACCCTGGCTGCAAGGCGCCGGCGTGTGTTGCACGTTGTGGCTGACTCATGGGAGCCAGGCGGTGGTACGTAAATGTTTACAATCCTATTAATACAAAAACAAACGTTGGAGTAGGTCACTTCGAGAGACGTATCTCATTTGGGTATGACGCCGACCTCAGCCATGTTCGCGCCGAATTTGACGGCGAGATACTTCGTGTGATCGTCCCACGCCGCACTCCACCACTCACCTGGTATGGTGAGGCATGTGAATAGCTCACGCGCCGGCCATCTTTTCATCGCTCCACTCAGTTGCATACACCATATTATCAATTTCCATCATTAGTTGTCTCGCACCACTTTACATCATGCGCAGTCATTTTTCAAACCAGGAATGGAAACTCGAGCCCACCCAGTGCAGACATACCTTGGGTCCGATGATACTGGATGGACTCCCGTCTGCCCGGTGGCCGCCGAACGCACACTGTACCATGAGGACTTCTTACAACCGCATATATTTTTACAAGTGCATGACCCATCATAGCATTATCTCCATACTTACTTCATCCATCCCATTGTGTCATCCGCCGCTCGCCTCTTACCCATTTAATCGTGTCTATCCTTCCTTCCTTCATCCTGCAGTCGTCTTTACTCGCTGTCGTTCATCATGTGCATACAACGCAGTTCCTTACCGGGAAGCCTTCTCGGATTGGGTACTACACCATAGCTATCTATCGGCCCTCTACTTACGAGACTTACGAGTGCTGTTGTATAATCATCCAGTTATAACCCACTGTATTCACCTCGGACCGCGTGGGAATTGGGCGACCTCTCTCGGCAATATTAGACGGAAGATGCCATACCACAGTTCCCTTAATTAAGGTTAATGCCATACAGTATGCATCTTCTCCGAGTTCCTGGGTTATGTCTTCGCTCACTTCTGTCGGTGGATGACGGAGTTACTTGTTTCTGCCTTGAAATGGATCAAAGACTCCACAGTCTCCACCTCAAAGACTCCACCTCCCAAACCGACATCCATCTATGGATTAGTGCGTGATAAGTCTTTGTTTCCTTTCTCCACGGCACTAGTAGAAAACGGGTTACGCCGGTCAGGGCCAGCGCTGTCTTCCGGAAAGTGGGAACCTCCGATGACCGAAACGGAAAGTCACGACTGGTACACTGGCACCGGACTCAATGGTATAATAGTATGCTATCATGACCTTCTATGGTTTCTATTCTAAGTAACTCGGATGAAAACCTCCGTTCCATTTCAGCACTGCGGAGGTAATGTCTAGTTCTAGTTGTTGCGGCGATCGTAGGCGGGAACGTGATAAAATCTACTAAGCTGCGGGGGCCATAAGATAGAGGTCGATAGCAACTTTATGTGCGTCCGCGTCGTCCTCCTGCAGCAAAGAGAGGGAGGGAGGGAGGGGAGATTGAGATTAAACTTACTCTCCGGGGTGTGCATCCTCTACTCACCTCCTTGAAATACAGGCTAAGTAAGCGCTCGCCGTCCATGAGCACGCTCTCCCACCGTGGCGTGCACACGGCCCTGGTTTCGATGTAGGGCAGATGGGATATGACGTCACCGCGGAAGCACAGGCCCGCGGTGAGCAGGCTCGGCGCGGTAACGACGCGCGTTCGGTTCCCGTTTTCGTGCCGCAGCACTGGCGCGCCCCTCCGCGTCCCCGGAGCGCCTCGCGAAGAGGAAGACTGTTTCTGCTGCTGCTGCTGCTGCGCCGCAGCGTGTCGTCGGAGGCTGGTGCTGACGCTGTGGGGGTTGAAGTCGCGCAGGACGAGCTCGTCCTGCGCGAGCATCCCCCAGCGCTGCCCGACGGGCCCGCTGCATCGGCGCCAATATGGGACTTCGAGACATCGCGTGGCGGATGGGCCCCAGCTGTCCCACGGAACCCGTTGCTCATTGTCGGTCGGTGCTGGTGCTGGTTCCTGCACCCACACCTGCACCTGCAGCGGCCGAGGCCAATGCGACTAGAGCGCGGCGGTGCACGACGATCGCGATGGTCATGCTCGCTCCTGGGATCTCCTCGAGGCCCACGCCCAGAATGAAGCACGCGATTCCGTCGGCTGGGTTGTACCGAAAGGGAAAGCGTGGTGGGGGCGACTGGTCGGCGGGTAGGATGGGTGGAAGACGGGGTTCTGTTCGGAATGGCATTGTGCAAAGTTGAGCCGTCCGCCGTCGCAGAGCGGGGGAAGCTCTAGCGCTCTGATTAGCTTGACTTGTCCTGGATCTTCGACGAACTCGTAGAGGTGAATTGCGTTTTCGGCCATGTGAACGAATGCGAGGAGGGTCTCGGATATCCACGTAAATCCCACTGCAAAGGTCATTGCCGGTGGTGGGGTCTCGCGCAACTATGATGCTACAGGTTGCCAGTATATGCGCAGAATTGATAAGATGCTCACCGATGCTATCTTTCCCTCCTTCCAACTCACAAGGAACAACACGTCGACTTGATTCTCGTCATTGGGCGAGCCATTGCACGAGAGGAGAATATGGTCACCCGTAATCTGCACTTGCATTTGCTGAGAGGAAGTTGGTCCCGGGAAATTCACGACGAGGTCAGGGTTCTTGCAGAGGGATGTGGCTCTCCGTCGACGAAGCTCAAGCAGTGAACCTCTACGCTTGAAATATCTTCGTGGCGCGCACAGCTGTCAATCAAGTCAGACTCGAGCCAGCTCAAACCAAGAACGAACACACGTTACGACAACCGCAAGGCCATTCTCATTCGCTGCGAATGCAAACATGCAATGCTGGCCGTCCCAGGGGACATCGACCTTTCTCCAGAGCGGGTCGGTAAATGCAGTTTCCTGGCGTAGATCGATGTAAGAATAGCCGGGAGGTTGATTGGGGTTGTCACTATTGCCGCGCACTGCCAGGAGGTAGTCGTCGTGGACGGTATAGTTTAGCCAAGGCCAGGCGGTAATACCCCGAGTAATTTGAGCGGTTCGTTGCCGAACGTCGAGGTCGCACCATGTGGCTTCGAGGGTTTTCAGCGCACTCAAACGCTCTACGATTGTTGCACCAGGAATGAGGGGATCATGGACTCCTGCAAGGTGGGTCTGGATGATGTACTGGATAAACGATGAGTGGGCTATAACATCGTTCAATTTCTTGCATGTTAACTTGCAGGCCACGACGTCGCGCAGAGGTAAATGAGACAGAATTTCAACCAGGACTTCGGTTGAGAAGTTGAGAAACGGGGAGTCCATAATGGCGATGCTCTCGCACCGACCGCTTTTCTAGTATTTCCATACCTGGTCGAGTCAAAGGCATACCGACACCACAGTCGCAAGCATTCGCAGGATTGCAACTCTGGTGACGCGGCCTGTGATCAAGGTTACTACAATAGGACTAGAGAGTTTCAGCTATGGACATAGTTCGTACCTCGAATATAGGTGAAACCCGTAAAGGCGCCACGTGACATCTTGACTCGTCAAACCTATACATGATTCTCGGGATGGTATCAAGGATGGTATACTGAGGGGAAGCCACGAAGGGGTTGGGATGCGTGTCACCTGAGGTCAACATGACCGGGGCTGCCGGACGCAGTGATTCCCGATGTTAGTTCCACAGGACAAGTTTCACCAGTCATGCTGTACAGTACACGCTGAGCGAATAAGCTTTATTTGAAGGCCTGCGCAGGGGTAGTGACCGGTGCGGTGAGCTACGGTGGATACAGCATTAGTGATGTCGCAGCTAGGCTATGCTCTGGGTTGAAGAGATGTATTACGAAGTTGCTGACAAAGTGCGAACGTTCATGTATATCTTTCGCGGACATTGGACATATGTCTGGCAGAAATAGGCAAGGAAATAGGCGCTCCCTCAAACCGTCAGACCTCGCGAGCCTGCGGAGAAACTCTATCTTTGTTCATGTCGATCCGCATCCGGAATGACGAGCTTCCGACAAGGTACATGACGAAGATGTCCGGGTTTCGTTGTTCTTGTTGTCCGAGCTCGATGGGGCATGCAGCAATAGCCAAAGCGTGGAGAGTGTGATGGTATCCACTTCTGGACTAGGGTCCGGCATTTTACTTGAACGGATGGCGAACAGGTTCAACAGAGATCGGTAAGACATGCCTCAGGGAACGCCGTAGAACCCCGCAGAGATACAAGGACATCTACACGAAGTCAAAGCAATGACTCATGCTATTCCTACCAATGGAACCGCAGACAGGAACTGAGTCGTTACGGTGACTTGAGGTTTCAGACTTCAGTGGAGGGGAAACCGGTTTCTTCGGGAATCTTTTGATGTGTCAGCAAGAAATCTGAAGAAGTAAATACCACCGATGAGCGCTAAGCATGGGGATGGCACACTCAAAACATATTCACGTCGTAAACCCGTAGCTGCTGGCTTGTAGATGATCGGTTCAGCGTTGACTGTGGCTCAGAGGCTTAAATATTGAATCGTCAAAGTAACCCAGTGTTGTACTAGTACCATGGTGCTACATGAATGTGCGAGGCGAGAAATTCTGTTGTATAATCATGTACACAAACTTTGACTCTGACGAGAGCAGACTTCCAGGATGCACTCCAAGTGGTGTGTCATTGCTCTCTTCCGACCAGTCTTCATCGGCTCAACTTAAGGCCGCACTTTTCGGATGCAATCTTGTCTCGATAGCCGGTTTGCCCAGCCAGTATAACAGGCCTGCATCTCTGGTACGTTCCTGACTCGGCGACCATCGAATTATCAATCATGTAACACTGCCAATTGTAACGAGCAATCAAACCCGTAACCCATGAGGGACCAGAACCGGCCTGAGGAAATACTTCGTTGGTGAAACAACTCGCTTGAGAATGCGTTCATTTTGAAATGACTCCAGTCACAGCAATGGATTGTGAATTGTGATTGACAACGCGAACGGTCTGCATCGAGTTCTGCTCTCCCGTCGTCACGTACATCAGTATGTGTGACCACAGATCTGAGGAGCGTCGCCTGGAGTGCCGTTAGTGGATCGATGGATGTTGAGTGTATGCAAAGCGAGTATCGGTCTGCCCGTGCCCTACAGAAACCATTCTTCGAAGTACTAACTTTGTAGCTGCAACAACAACACCACCACGAGCCATTAGACTTTGGGGCTCCAGCCTATCAATGATGTCGAGATCAGTTCATACCACGAAGTACTGACACTCAGGAACGGGAACACATTGTGGGAGGGGCACAGTAAGAACGTGACGCGTGACAGTACGTGACCAAAACCACTGAGGCGTGCATTTGTGGGTTGGCATCTTTGCACATCATCGCTTATGGACAAAACCAAGACTAGGCTGGCTGCTTTTTTTGACAACGACGAAGACGACTCTTCGTTTCCAGTGCGACGGATAGAACTTCTCTTCTCATTCCTCCGCGCTCACCATTACTTCCTGCGATAGCAAAAGACCGTAGACGACCAGAAGCTCTCTCAGTATGCTCAGGGCACCGTGAAAAAGTCAAGAGGGAAAAAGAGAAAGAGGCCGCAGAGGCCAAACGGAAAGAGGAGGAGGAACATGCGGCCAAGGCATACGCAGAGTTTCTCGATGCGTTCGAGGCCGACGAGGGTGCGGGTGCGCCTCCAAGGCGAAGCGCGAAGTCTAGTAGCTTCGTCCGCTCTTCGAGGGATTCTGGTGCTGCCTATACACCATCAGGACTATCTCGATCGGATATGCATTCCCGTTCCATGCGTGCATTTGAACAGTCAAGGTGTGTTTGCCTATCACCGAGGGCGGCCATCCCTACATGACTGCAGTCTCCCTCTCCCCCAGCTGTGCCAAGGCCGAAAGGCAGACGCGCTATGGATGCCTTCTTGGAAGAGATTAAGAGGTGAGGCCAAACCCGTACACTACCGTGGTCATGTGCTCATCACGATGTTGCAAAGGGATCAAGCAGACCGAGAGGCTCGATTTTCTAGGAATTGTAAGCTCGCAGTACGGCTTTGCCCTTCCGATGCTGACTTTGCTGCAAAGCCCACGCACGGTCTGCAACCGCTATGGCAGGTGAGTTATCGCCTGTTTATCATAGTGGAAAAGATTCACAACATTTTCTAGCTTATGAAGGACAAAGTGGAAGTAAAGACCGAGGTGACCCCGAGGTAGTCGAGTATCTTCGTGTTCATCTTCGTCTTGACTGACGACATACAGACCTCCAATGTCTTCGTCGCAAACCTCCCGCCCCACGTTTCAGAGCAAAGTTTGGGAAATTTCTTCGCTCGCGTGGGCCCTGTTGGTTCAGTTGGTGTCTGCATCACTGTCGACCTTTCGTACACTTATTGGCTCCCAAAGGTTAAAATTATGTGGCCACGCGGCGACAGCGTAGCTGGGCCCGGTGCGGATATGACAGCCGCTCGCCGCAACAGAAACTCTGGTCTCAGTGGATTTGTCTCATTCATGAGACGGAAAGATGCCGAGGGTGCATTAAAAGAATTCGATGGATTCGACTGGGGAGGGTCTATCCTTCGCGTCGGATGGAGCAAAGCTGTTCCAATCGCCGCCAAGCCGATGTATGGTCAGTGGATGCCAGCTGTCCTTTCTGCCAACCACTGAGCTTTAGCCTCAACGATGCACTAGTCGCCCAGAGATCGTGCTCTCCTAGCCCAGCACCGGAAAGGCGTAGGTCGTCCCGTTCCCGTTCCCGTTCCCGTTCCCGTTCCCGTTCCCGTTCCCGCTCTCGGGACCGTGACCGGGAACGTAGGCGCATTAAACGTTCGCGCAGTCGTTCGTATTCCCCTCGACGTGGGTCTAGGTATTCGCGTTCCCCAAAGCGATCGTACAATCGCTATAAGGAGCGTAGTCGTTCACCTCGCGGTCGTCATTCGCCACGTGGACATGCCACGGATGATGAGGAAATCACCGACACATACATAAGGACCGTCGTGGCCGAGGTGAAGGGTCATGGCCAAAAATATGAGGAAAGTTTGAGGGAGATGGAGAAGGACAATCCGAGATATTCCTTCCTCACGGACCGACGTGTAAGCTCATCGCACACACCTTATTGGCACATCCTGGCTGACTGTCAGACCGGCAGCACCGAAAGCACAGATTTTATCAATCATTATTAAAGAAGGACGGGTCTGTGGAACCCGAGTTTGAGGACGAGGTAAAAACAATTTTTTTTGGTTTCACAATGTGTAGGTTGTTGATATTGGTGTGAAGGGTTACAACAGCGTTTTCTCCACAGATTCAGCCGAGGAGTCTGAGAAGGAACGCACGCGCAAGACAAAACTCGGCAAATTGGCTCGAAAGCGCTTTGAAGCCATGCTTCGATCTCTGAGCGGCTTGCGCGGTGAACTCGCACGATGCATGGCATTCAGTTTGGAGCACGCGGAAGCATCAAATGAGGTATCTGCTTGACGTGGATTTTTGGCCCATTTCTTAACAGTCACCCAGATTGCGGATATCATCATTGCGTCTCTCGTCGTCGATGGCACGCCAGTTCCTCGCAAGCTCGCTCGGCTGCATCTCATCTGTGACATCTTGCACAACTCCGCTGCGCCACTGCCGATGGCATGGAAGTTCCGACAGGAGTTTCAAAGCAGACTCGGTCTCGTCTTTGATCACTTTTCGACGATCTATCATTCCTTTCCCGGCCGTATCACGGCGGAGACATTCAAAAGCCAGATTACTGGCGTCGTTGATTTATGGGAGGACTGGATCGTATTTCCGCCAGAGTTCACTCTGCATCTGAGGAGGAGGATCGAAGGGCAGGTGCAGGAGGACGCCCCAGTAGTTGAGGAGGCCCCAGTGGTGGTCGAGGAACCTACTCCTGCGCCCATCTCGCGTTTCAAAACGTCGTCCTTTAAGCCCGCGGACGAAATTGCCGAGCTTCCAAAGACAACAACTGTCCAAGATGACGACGATGGGACGCCAATGGATACGGAAAGCGATGTAGATGGTCAGCCGTTGGGTGACATCGACGGAGAACCACTCGAAAACCTTGATGGCGAGCCCATGGATGACCTTGATGGCACCCCTCTGGATGATGACATTGACGGTGCGCCTTTGGAAGACGATGACCTTGATGGGGCCCCCTTAGATGAAGATATTGATGGCGCGCCTATGGCGGACGTTGACGGAGAGCCGATGGTCTAGTATCGTATCGATTTATGTTGTTGTCGTCATAAATGGGGTGTTTTCCTTAACGTCAAACAACAGTGATCGTGACTATGCTATGCCCTAAATGATCCACTCCCATACGTCTGCTCCCGTAAGATACCCAAGTCCTTATTATCATGCATGATTCTTAATGGGTCCGCTTCTGGCGACTGGGACCGTGAACGGTTTTCAGGATCTCCTCTCTCGTTTCTTCAATCGAGGATATGGTGCCTATATTGCTGTCAGAAACCCAACCTGGCTGCGGGAGCGACAAAAGACGAACCTGTGATGGTAATGGTGTTATTCTCACGCCCAACATGGACGCCAGCACCAGTCATGGCATGCAGACGTGCGATGTTGGAACCTTTTGCCCCGACGATGCGCGGGAAGCTGGATGGATCAGGAAGAGTAAGGAATCCAACATGGGTCACCGCCTTCGCTTTGTCAATGGCCTCCTGTATTGCGGATTTGGCCTTGTCGATGCTCGCCTGATCACGGCCCTTCAGACTCCACGTCGACTCGCCCTCCTCGGCATCTGTGTAATTCTCGACAATCTCCCATTGAGCCTCAGTGACGGTGCTTTCGGCATCATCAATGCGGGCCGCCAGTGCCGTTGAGCTCGAAGGGCGAGAGGGCAACGAAGATCTAGTAGGCTGTCCGGAAGTCTCTACTTCCACACCGATATGACGGAGAGTGCGGAAAATGGCGCCCTGCGACGTTACGGCGTCGTAGTACTTCAGTGGGACTGTAGTAGTGTCCGTTACACCCTCTGGCGGGGCGGCATTGGTAACTTGCGACTGCATTTGCGTGAGCACAGCCATTGGCTTGATCGTGCCAACGAACAACAAACCTTCAGTTGTTCGATCGCCTCTCCTACCGCTGCTCGGGCCCCTGCAACCTTGACTAGCTCCTCAGGGGGAACATCGCCCAGCTCCTCGGCATTTTCTGGTTCACCAGTGTATTTGTATGAGTTCGACCCAGGGTACTGCACCTGAACATTAAACTTATTCTGGAAGCTGATCAAGTTGCGGCCACCGCGACCTATGAAGGAGCTGTGAGCAGTAGCAGGGATTTGAACACCAAGTACGACGCGGTCGCGGAGATCTGCTGTGGTTTGCTCGAGCTCAGCTTTCAACTTCTTGACGAGACTAGCTTCTCCGCGCAGGCGAACCTCATCCTTTGGCTCCTCACCGGGTCTTGGGCTACATACTCATCGTCAAAGCGAACACACTACTTGAAATAGGGAGAACGCACAATTTAACGAGTCCAGCCTGGGCTTTCGGGTCTGCAGGTCCACCACAGCGGACGATGAGGTTTCGCAGACCTTGGCCACCACCACCAATAAGCGCCTTGTGGAATCTGCTTTCAATTGTCAGGACCTCCGTGGCCTCCTCGCTAACTTGATCTACAATCGACTGAATCGCCGTCTTGGCGGCTGTGATCGCCTTCTTGCTCCCGCGGCAGGTGACGGTTGCCCCACTCCCGTCCTCGCCCCTGTCCAAGTCAATTGTGGCATCGGTATCGTCCTTAATTTGCTTGATCGTGGCTCCACCTCTACCAAGGATGCGCGGGATCGCAGGTGCCGGAATGCTAAACTGGATAACGTTGTTGGTCTCTTTCTCAAAATCGGCTAGTGCGAGCAGCTCAGACTTCGCGCCAGCGACACCCTTTTTCCCGCCTTTGACAAGTACCTCGTCTGGTTTGAGAAACTCGCGCGACCGGCCTTCCGAGTTCTCGCTCAATCCGCGCGGGAACATGATCTTGACGTTGTACCTCTCCTCAAGGCGAATAACATACTTTCCGCTCTGGCCAATCAACCCAGGGTGATATTGAGCGGGTATGTTCAAAGTTTCGGAGGTTTCATCCGCCTACACGGACAGGCAATCAATGGGAATCTCGATTGAAAACGTAGTATACGTACCAGACGCTCTACCTGAGAAACAATGCGGCGCTTGGCCTCCTCAACGTTTTCCTTGCGACCAACAATCTAGCTCAAAAAATTAGGGTTTTATTCTGGGCGGTAGGAGCTCTTGCGTACCGTAATCTTCGACTTTTGAGTCGCACCCTTTCTCTTCTTGCCTGCATCCTTGGTCTCGTCACCATCATCTGCGAAGTCGATTTTGACGCCGAGTAATTCGCGGAGCTTATTGACACCTGAACCCTGCGAGCCAACGACGCGTCCCACGTATTCACGGTCAATCTCGAATTCAACCGCCTTGACACAGCACAGGTCAGCTCAAAGTCGCCGGAGGGGAAAAGGATGGTCATACGTAGCTAGAAAGTATAAGATCATTCTTGGCATCCTCAACGATTTTCAAAATGTCTTTGACCGCACGGTCAACTTCAGCGCTGACACCGCGAACGAGAATGACATCTTCTGTAGATGGATCGTTTGCCTCGGCGCCGACCTTGACGCACAGTGCTTTCTCTTCGCCAATAATTCTGGGCACGTCATCAAGATCCACAACCTGAGCAACAAGCGAAGACACTCACACATTAAGAGTCGTACCACTTTTGCCTATGACGGCACTGTGCCATTTCTTTTCGACTGCGATGACATGGCTCTTGACATCAGCCGTATCCTTAACCCACTTGAGCAGTTCCCTCTCAGCCTCCTCAACATTCTTGGCCTTTTCCACAGAGATGGAGATGCGGATGGTGAAGTCGGATCATACACCAGTAAGACTGACGACTGCTCCTCTGATTCCGGAGGGAAGAAAAGCAATACATTATGTGACTCTTGGAGCTGCCTAATTCTATAACATAAGAAATGGATCAGATTGAAACAATGTGGAAAAGACATGGTGATTACCTCTTGGCGTGCTTCCCCTGAATAACTTTGTGCACAAGCCAGTCAACCGGAATGTCCTTCGTGGCGCCGTTAAGTTTGCCCATTAACTCCGAAACTTGGCGCACGGCTGCATCGACAAGAGCTTTTTCCCCAACGAGATCTACATTCAACACAGATGCCTTGGACCCTGCCGCCGACTCTGGGATGAAGACCGAAACACCGGGATGCGCAGCGGCGAGCGTGCGTGCATAGTCGGTGTAATGGATGTACGTCAGGAGTTGACGGGAAAGTGCGATCGGACCAGGGAGTGGAAATTCGTGGATGTACTGAGAATTGGCCCTGGACAAAACTACTGTGACACCATTGCCCAAATCCTCTGCCTTACCCCAGACGACGACCTCCTCGGTTGCGTCCTCGGGTGGGGGACGGTGACTACACATTTACTGGAAGCTAGAATCTCGCCAATGACATTACCAACAAGGAGCCTGTGCTGACGCTTCGGGAGCGGAATCTTGACCGAAGTAAGAGATGCCGAGACAGCCGTGATGGTACTCTTGACAGCCTCAATTACCCGAAGGACGACTTCTCGGTCGCCAGAAACGGTCACTTCGCGCTCAGCACTTTTGAGGGAAAGCTCGACATCACCACCATCAGCGGCCTCAACGAACGCAGAATAGCGTGCCTTCACAAACGGAACGATATGTGAAGGTATGTCGCGCACATGTTGTGTGGTTCGGGCCCGCTTCGACGCAATAATCTGCTTGATGAGATCCCGCGCTTCAAATGCGAGTAGCTGAGGACCAGTGACCGTAATGGGGACCGTTGGCTCGTCATCGTCATCAGCAGGAACAGGTGACGGCGCTCCCGAAGCATGAGGTGAACCGCCATCCGCAACACCGTTACCGCCAGAAACCGTCACAGACTCTCGGCGCGGGATGTCGATTTTTACGGAGGTCTGATCGCGGATCTGTTTGAGCGTTGCACCTATATATACAGGGTGAGACGACCGTCACTAGGAGACGTGGGGTTTTGCCCTTGCCTTTAGAACCAATGATGGAGGCAATCGTAGAGGTAGGGGCATCGACGACGATGGAAACCTGTGTTCGATTGGTCACAAGAGAGACGCTGAGGAGAAATGGATGCCTTACCAGCGGGCTCAAAGACGCTAAGAGACTACGCTTGCCCTTCTCGAGTTCCTTCCTAGAATCTGCCTTGAGATGAAATGTAGTCTGGCGAGTCTTCTGGTTCGTGGAAGCTTCAATCTTGATTTTGTGACTTGCCATAACTTGTTTCATGATTTCACCTAATGTAATGGGTTTGCCATCTCTGCCTGCCGAAGAAAGGTCGATCGCAGACGAGGTGAAAGACTCTGTCGCTTGAGGGGTGTGCGCTGCAAGACGGGGGCCAGTGGGGGCACCCCAAGCCGGAACGACGGGCTTGGAAACGGCAACAGGTGAAGGAGCAAGGGACGGAAATGCCTCTTGAGAGTCGGTATCAAGTGGGGCAATGATCTGTGGCTTAGAGACGGGGACAGGAATGGCCTCAGACGGGAAAGGGTCTGGGGCACCTTCGAGATGGTGCAATCTCTACGACGCGACATGAGTGCAAACGTGAATTGACAGACGAGAGGCATCAAGTTTACCGTGAGCGCAGCAGCGTCCATGAAGGGCGGTACGGGTGGCCGATGACGGAAAAACCTTTGACGGGAAAGAAAAACCGGTAGGACTAGAGGCTGCACGCAGACTCAGTCCAGGAAGATATTAGTAGGAAAAGAAAGACGTGTTCGCTTATAAGGACCGAGTCCGTCTGTCGTGGCCTTACTTACCGGACACATCACCGTGGGACTACATCTCCATTTATGGAGATGACGATATCATGCCCGGTCTTCCCCACATGGACCGTATTCCCTCCTTATGCGACCTTTACATCCCCTATGCCTCTTCCTTATCCATTGGAGCACCACTTATGCGTCCTTTCTATCGGATACTTTAGTTCGGAAAGATCAGCTTCAGCACGTGCTGGAGCATGAACCGGCACAGAGGGCGTCTTGCCAGGAAGCCGTACGTCTCTCTCTTCTCTCTGTAGCTACAACTGTTCTTAGCACTTTCCGCAGCACACCGGTCCCATAGAGACCACACTATGTGACTATGAGACCATCGAGAGCGTAAATTATGTCTTATATAATCAACTGCATGAGCTTGTGCAAACACCTTTCTTTAAGTACTTCCGGGTACGTTATCAAACTCGTTCGCGAGGGGCTGAATTGACTAGTGCGACCAAATAGGTGGATTTGTATAGAGAATGCCCATTTTGGGAAGAAAATGTGGTTTGCATGAACCGGGATTGTTCGATCATCACCGTCGACGAGGTAGGCATGTCCGTTGATGTCACTTTAATCTGTCCGACGTATCGGCAGAGTGAAATACCCGAACAATGGAGAGCTGGCACTCTCAGTAAACTAGAACGCACGGAGGACCATGTGAGTCGACACGGGTCGTAAAGCTTACCTCGCGTTGACGCGACATAGAGAGTAGACCTTCCTGGTTGTTATTACCGTGACTCGGACTTCTGCTTTCTGGATGACATGACGGGTGCGTTTGTCTTGCCATCGCATGAACCCCCAGTCTCATTGTCATTGAGAGGGTGAATACGTCGACCTCTCTTTAAATCCTGAACGCTTCACGGGCTACGCGGGCATTTCTGCCCACCGTGTTTGGAAAGCAATATACGAGGAGAATTGTTTCGGGGAGTCTGAGAGCTCGTTGAGCAAGATGGCAATGCCCGGAGTAGTCCTTCCGGACACCATGGCCGAGGTCTTGTACATGGACGGTGACATTCCCCAAGAACAGTGCTTGGAAAAGAAGGTTTATTACAAAGTCATCTCAGGTGCGATAGCTTATCATGTGCAAAAGAACGAATCTCATGTACTCACGCGAAGGGCTTCATGCATCAATCTCGACGCATATATGTCACGAGCATCTCAATCAGACAACCGGCCAATGGGTATTCATTGCCACTTTATACATAGACTCGGTGCTCACTACCCACCAGGGACCTGATCTACAGTGCTATGTATCCAGAATAGCGTCACATCCTGAACGCCTTCAGTATATCTACTTCAACACAGTCCTCCTTCTACGGGCCGTAGCGCGCTTGGGTCCATATCTGTCAGCTTATGATTACTGCGCTTCAGGGACCCATGAAGACGATGCGATCACATACAGCCGATTGGAAAAGGTTCTCGAAATTGCTGGGGTCGCAGGCAAGTTCGACGAAACCGCTCTTTTCAGGGGTGAGAATGCCAATGTACGTCGACTCGTCGTTGGATTTCGCCGGGTCCTTGACATGTTTTGTACAGGTCTTGAAAGAGGAGTTTAAACAACACTTTAGAAATGTTAGTCGGATTATGGACTGTGTGGGATGTGACAAGTGCAGACTTTGGGGGAAAGTCCAGACGACCGGCCTTGGTACCGCTCTGAAGGTCCTCTTTGAACTCGATGAGAAGAACTTGGAGTAGGCATCTTTATTTTTCTTGCGCTTATTTTGCTCATCTGGATCCCCAGCCCGCGATTGAATGCCAATCTTCTACAGCGTTCAGAGGTTGTTGCGTTAATCAATACGCTACATAGATTCTCTGAAAGTTTGCATGCGGTCGACGTCTTCCGAAGATTATGGCGTGAGTCAAGTGCGGAGCAATCAGCGAAGCTCGTTCTAGAAGCTGAGAAGGCGGTTAAAACGCCTGTGAGCTACTACTGTACTTGGATGTGTCGTCCTGATTACTAACATTATCTTAGCTACCCCGGCCATCCCCATCGGTCACTGCAGGCGCCCCGCGGGCCACCGGCTTGGTTAAGGTGACCCAGCAACGAGTGGCGCTTTGGATACGTGCCTGCAAGGAGGGTACGGTCGAGTGTGCAAGCGCGGTGAAAGAGGCATTACGACGCATGACAGCTATCGCTGTCTCGATGCTTAGTCTGTCTGGGAAGGAGCAGGGACCGAGGGAAGAGTTATGAAACCGTCCTCGGCTCGGCCATTGTAGCCGGATGGACAGTCGCCAACCTGCTGCGCACCGCGTAGTTACCATTGTATAGATTTGCATCACCCATAATACCCTCTCCATCTCCATCTTCATCTCCCTTCCTCTCCAACTTTGCAGCTGGCCAAGCAAACATGATTCTCTCAGAGGAGGAGACTCTGCAACGTCCAAAACTCCCTACGGACCCATCCAATGGGCCTACGAATAGGGAGCTTACCCAGACCAACGTCGCGACGTCCAGTTCACCTCCACGACCCTCAAGTCCTAACCCCAGTTTGCCGCCAGACTATGTTACGTCGCAAGCGCAACAACCATCGACTCAAAAGCAGTGGGGAGCCTGGAGGTTCTGGAACGGTCGCGTGAGAAAGGTGGTTTTATACGCCCTGGTGGTCTACACCTCCATTGGCTTCGTAATCGGCATACCTACTTTCGTGCTGGTGAGTTGTCCCATTTCAACGATGCGTTTCCCCTATCCCGTACAGCTATGAACTGAACTGCTCCACAGAGGTCAGATGGACGTCACAAGTTCAGATGGGAGCCAGTGAACTCGTTTGCGGATTCCGGGCTGCCCCCCCAGCCGCCGCCTCCACACCACCACAAGCAGATGGGTCTCGCCCCTCCAAAACCTAGCGCGTTATCGATCTCGTGCAACACCTGGACAGAGTCGGAGACCCCTCATGGGAAGCCCACCACGGCGATGGCTGGCATGGTTGGGTACGGTCGCAACGCTGCGCTGAGTAACCAATTCCAAATGGTGCTGATGGCTTCCCAGGATGCATATAGCATTCCCCTTGGCTGAGGGAATTGCCTTGCGGGTGAACTCGAGTTCGAACGAGCTGAAAGGCTACGTTGCTGGCAGCCTTACGGTCGACATGAACCCAGAGGATAACGTGTCCACTGCCGTCTTGACGGCCAATGCACAATATTCAAATTTACAGCTGCTCAAGGCGAGTTCTGTGTGCCGCACGCAGTTCGGAAACGCCACGGAGATAATGATTCATGTGTGTACTGCCTATTCGTCCACCGCGCCATGAATGATCTGATCGTCGATGGTGATCGTTAGATACCCAAGAGGGCGGACAATTCATCAGATACCATACAAATGGACCTGCGATTGCTGCTGCCTCGGACATCAACACCAATCAACCTCGGAATGTTTGTTACTAATATACCCATGTTTAAGCATGTAGTGGGGAATCTGTCTAACGTCTTCTTCGAGCACTTCAAAATTGTGGACCCCGGTTCATCGATCACGGTTGGAGTACGTGCGCCTATGTCATCGCACGGACAAGGCTATATGAACCTCACACGTCTGTCTCTAGTCCGTTACTGCAGCATCGCTCCTGGTTCAGACGTCAGGCGCAGAGATTTCTGGGAATTTCAGCGCCACTGACAAACTTTACTTGGACACCATTAATGGGTATGAGAAACTTGTCTCCAACGGGCATCCAAAATGACTCCGCGGCCCTTGCAGGGCCGTGAATGCAAATGTATCACTGCTTAATAACAAACCGAGAAAGACTAAGCTCTCGATAGAGACGGGGAATGGGTATCGTAGCCGCTGCTGGGATGACGAACTCTCGATGTGCTTATTCTGTTTTCCTTGTCAGGCCCATTGTCGCGAATGTCCAGCTTGCACTCGACGAGAATGCCCCCCCTGGACCAAAACACCGGAACTTCATCGCAAAGTTCAGGACTTTCAACGGAGCGATGAACGTTTCCATATCGCATGCCAGACAGTCGAAGTCTGGGCGCCTCTCGTTGATGGCAGAGAATGTGCTAGGCCCAATGGACGTCTCGCTCGACTCTCGGTATACGGGGACGTTCGACGTACGGTCTAAGGCATCGACCGTGCAGGTACTGGAAATGACAGGGTCTGACGCCCCCGCCCCTCCCTCTACCATGATGGCAAGCATGGACAATGACAACGATGGTGACGGCGACGACGACGAGCGGCACGAGCTGCATTTTGTTGATGTCTCACCTGAGCGAACCCGTGGCTGGATTGGGGACAGCCGGAGACCGGAGGAGTTCGATCGTCGCTCACTTGGCCGCATCGAGCTTATAAACTCGCTGAGCCCTATTAGGCTACGCCTCGCTGGGTTGCAACCGTCGAATATGACCCGGTGATGAATAGGTGACGATTCGGTGGCTCGATTATGTTAAAGACTGGCTTGTTTATCTGTTAACCTTGCTTATTAATTGTTGCAGTTGGGGTTGTACACTGTATTATTTAGGTTTAGGAATAGTCCATGTTGTTTTTCTGACCCTTAGAGCTTAAGTCAAGTTCTCCCATGAAGTGAACGTAAGGGACCTCAGGTGACCGCGGAGAGTTTCAAGTACTCTTGTCCATCGTCGCATCGCGATTCGCATATCTCTGCGGAGAGGGGTGCGAAGTTGAGCCCATTGATTGAGCCACGAAAGACCTAGTAAGTCTTTATTGCCGAGGACGTTCGCTTTACAACTTGGCTAATCGTATCCAAAACGGCAAAGCGTCGAAGTGGCAGCCACCAGCCAGACTTGGACCAGCCAGAACGATGTGCCGAGTTTACGCCTTGCGCCCGGCTACGACAGCCACTGATGTCATGCGATCGCCCTATAAGTCGTCCTGAGAACGTTCCCAGTGGATGGCAGTGGAGAAGCGGATCTTTTTCGGCCGCATCAGTTGGTGTTAGTGTGGACATGGCCAGCAGACAGAAGGCAAACACGAGACCCCGCGATGCGAGATAGTATGCGGATCTGCAAAATTCGCGTGAAAATCATGATTAATCACCTATAGGTCATCTGGGTACCAACAAGATATGGCAGCCCCTTTCCGAGTGCCTCTGCAATGAAAATAGCTGGACTGGTCGTCCTGCGGTGGATGCCCATTGACAACGAGAAGCAGCCCACGTATGGCCTTGTCAATCTCGACACATCGTTGCATGTGCGACCGGTACCACCCGTAGCGGTGGGTGGACTTTGCATTAGATACAAAGACTGAAGAGATGCGCTGTCTGATGTTTCGAGGTTGGCAAACAGTACAGTGACAAAACCTAGTCACGCTTTCGGCGCACGCTCCGATAAAGGATTGTATCGGATCGTGTCGTGTTGGACGGAGCTTCCTACACCACAGTATCCGGTTGTCGCGGGTGACACATGTGTAACCGATCTCGGACTAAGCAACCTTTACACTCACCAGAGCACAGGAGCAAAATGCACCGATGTTTTTCCATTCCATTCCGGCATTGAAGCTTGAAGCTTAAAAGTCGGTTTAGAGTGACACGAACCAATGTGGCTAGGACGAATGCGATGACTTCTCTTGTTTCCAGACTACTGTACGAGTGAAGGCATTGCGGAACGAGCCAGCGAGGTCTCAAACATAAGCAGAGGAAATGGTGGACTACTGTATTCAATTCAACCGCCGAACGAAAACGGCAATACCCGCCCGCACATACGGACGGTAGAGGTGGCACCACAGGGGACCGCCGCGTCTAGAGCCATGCCCAGAGGTGAGAGACTCTTATGGAACGTCGGCCGAACGTCATGGGAAAAGAGGACCAGCCGAGGACGCCGCCGTAGACCCGGGGACCTACGCACTTGCCATCTGAAATTTGCGACCTGAGCACGCAATCCTCGTCCACTCTGTGGTCATTTCGCGATATAAGCTCGTCCCACTTTGTCATGATGCTTCCCTCGTCCTGCTCATCTACAACTCGATGGCAAACGCTCCTCACGGTGGCATCCTCAAGGTGCGTTCTCTTGCCCGTTCGTGGTGGTCTCACATTGACACTATCGAAGGATCTCCTGGCCCGAGACCAACACATACATCACCAACTGAAGGATGAATCTCTCGTTTTAGATGACATTATTCTGTCCGACGTATGTATCCTTTCCGCCTTGACTACAATCGCTTACCAGTCATATACCAGCGTCAGCTTTGCGATCTCGAGCTGATAATTAATGGAGGATTTAGTCCATTGGAGGGATTTATGAATCAGACGGACTATGACAGGTTAGTCGTCCCCAAATCGTGGTCGTCGCCCTCGATCAAACCAAATTGGCCGCAGCGTGGTCGATGCTCTCCGGTTGGCAGACGGGACGCTTTTCCCGATGCCCGTGACATTGGACGTTTCCAGAGAGGACATTGATCGTCTCTCGTTGGTTAAAGACAAACGGGTCACCCTTCGAGATCCACGAGATGGTCAAGGAATTGCCATCCTAACGAGTTGAGTCTATCCACGTCTTAATTGGATTCACCGTCTTACCCGTTCGAAGTTGATGACATTTACAAGCCCGATCGTGTGAAAGAGGCTGTCAAAGTTCTCGGTGCGGATGACCCCGCCCACCCATCAGTCGCGTATTTGCGCACAAGAGTAAAAGAGTTCTACGTCGGGGGCAGGGTTTCTGCCATCCAGCAACCTGCATATTTTGACTATGTCTCACTTCGATGTGAGTCACAGCCTTGGGGGTTCCCAGTGGGGATATTCACGTGGTCGACAGACACCCCGGCGGAGCTCCGCGCGCATTTCAAAAAGCTTGCATGGAGGAAAATCGTCGCATTCCAGACGCGCAATCCCATGCACCGTGCGCACCGTGAGTTGACTGTCCGTGCCGCACGCCAGCACCAAGCAAATGTCCTTATCCATCCCGTCGTTGGCCTGACCAAACCTGGCGACGTTGACCACTACACTCGTGTCCGCGTCTACAAGGCGATTATGGCCAAGTATCCTAATGGCATGGCGCATCTCGCACTTCTTCCTCTTGCAATGCGCATGGCAGGCCCTCGAGAGGCGGTCTGGCACGCAATCATCCGCAAAAACTTTGGTGCAACGCACTTTATTGTTGGTCGCGATCACGCTGGCCCTGGAAAAAACTCGTATGGAAAGGACTTTTACGGCCCATACGACGCGCAGGAGCTTGTCTCCAAGTATCGTGATGAGCTGCATATCACTATGGTTCCATTCCAACAGATGACTTATCTTCCCTCGACGGACGAGTACATGCCTGCAAATCAAGTACCTAGCGGGGTGCCAACATTAGATATTTCCGGCACTGAGCTCAGAAGACGGCTAAAAACGGGTGCTACCATTCCAGATTGGTTCAGTTACGAGTATGTCCTGCCTATGCAGCAAATATCTGGTCTGATGGGTACTTCAGTGCTGTTGTGAAAACCTTGCGGGAAAGTTATCCACCGCGTCTCAAGCAAGGTTTCGTAATCTTCGTGACTGGCTTGTACAATTCAGGACACGACACGATCGCCCGGGCTCTCCAAACCGTGTTCAACGAACAAGGAGGACGGAGCACGTCCCTGTTGCTAGGCGATTTGACCCACCAGAACAATGAATCAGGTAATCAAATTTCTTGTCCAGTATGCCTTGGTTCTGACTTTACTACGCAGACCATACTCTTTCTCGGGAAGAGCGCTACAATCATCTGCAGCGGGTAGGGTTTGTCGCGTCTGAACTCGCGCGCGCTGGCGCAGCAGTCATCGCGGCACCGTTTGCGCCTCATGACGCAGGACGGCAGGCCGTACGCAAGGCAGTCACGGATCAAGGAGCTTCTGGCGGCAATTTCTTCCTCATCCATGCGGCGACCCCGATTGAGTACTGTGAGAAAACTGACCGGCGTGGTGTGTACGCTCAAGCGCGGGAGGGGATCCTCAAAGGCTTGTCTGGGGTGGACGAAGATTTTGAAGTTCCAAAAGATGCAAATCTGACTGTTGACCTCACCGAGCACAGCATTCCACAGGTTGTCCACAGTGCGTTACATTCTACCTCTTGCACTGACCTCTCGTTCATCGGCGCTGTAGGCATCGTATTACTATTAGAGACGTCGGGTCTTTTATAGTAAGATGCTGGATCGATAGGGTTAGAAGTAAGGCGCGTGGCTCTCGTGGGTGCTTATAGAAAGACGGCAACCCGACCAATGGTGTAATATATATATGCACAACCTATGTAAAAACTAACAGTGGTTATTCGTGCGGCGCCAACGGTGGTAGTACCATGATCCTCGTGGTTTCGTTCCTAGACTTGTCCATTCGTTGGCATATTTCAGGATGACGATACACTTGTTTATACTTTTTACTCCGTCCTACAAATGAATTTTTCGAACACAGAGCTAGTTCTGCGGTAGAACAAAGCAACCTATTGTACATTGGGCCATTGGCAAAGGAAGTAATAGTGCCGTGATGTATGTATCACCCAAATTCATACTTTGGGAGTGGGATAACCATAACAGGTTCACCCTCTTTGTCCTTTGGCGTGCCCATGCTCCTCCAACAAGGTGCGCATAGAATGCATGGACTCTCACCAAGGCGCACATCACCAACAAT
Organism: Russula vinacea; assembly: GCA_022376525.1. Taxonomy (NCBI): domain Eukaryota; kingdom Fungi; phylum Basidiomycota; class Agaricomycetes; order Russulales; family Russulaceae; genus Russula; species Russula vinacea. The sequence continues at coordinate 94,183 of WTXL01000033.1, forward strand.
CGAGTACACGGCCGGGACTTTTGAACATGCGCGACAGTTCCCCAGTAGTGGAGGCGTAATTTGCGTGGTAAGTGGGTACCCCGAGGGAGGGTCGTGTAGATGCAATAACCTAGACAAAAAATATCAACGAGATGGCCAGTGTTATGGAGGGAGAAGACGTACCGAATTTGATCGACAACTAAGAAGTGCTCGCAATTGCCGTGATGCACGAGCCAGTAAGGATAATTGATTCGGAGCGAGAGTGAGGAAAAGGGCGTTTCATTCATTTTCGAACCAATAGAAAGCGGCTCCGAAATATGAGCGACAAGCTTACTAGAAGGGTGAAGGAGGTCATCGACTACGGACCGCGTTGCACAACAGGAAAACATACCTGGCATAATCGTTTTCCGTCGACCCATCTCCGTAAGCTGTACCCTCAATCACCATGACACATCCACCAGGTTGTTTCGGGGGACCGGACTCGTACCCTACGAATGTCCTATCCGCCGTGGATTCGTCAGGCAACTCGTTCGAAGGACAAGGTATGACGTTGTAGAGTTCAGCAAGGGTGTTGGACGACAGTACTGCATGCTGCGAGCTGCGATATACAAAGTTGTAGGACCAGGTAAGACGATTGTATACGCTGACCATCACAACGACAGAATGCGGGTCGGGGGTAGACCCATTTTTCGCTTGTTTCTTTGATGAACGATCAGACAAAGTGCAGGGAAAGGAGTCTGGGTTCGAGAAGCTCACGATCTCTGTCAGCGTGTTGATATCCGAATTCTTGGGACCTCTTATGAAGACTGCCGCCTCCTGCGGTAACCTATACCCGTCACTTATGCTTATCATAGCGATAAATCAGGAATCTACGTACGGCCAGCTTTTCAACTTGATGTCTGCTAGATCCCCTTCAAAGCGATGAGATCTGGGGTATCTTCCGGTTCTGAAACAACCTCCCGTTTCCTCTTGCGCTTCCCCGATGTATTTCGTTCCGCTAGGTCATGTGCAGAGTTGACAGAAGAATCATGAACACGTCTTGCATGGACGTAGAGGCGTGGGTCGTCGAATACACCAGAAAGCTTTGAACAGACATCATCTACACTTGGGTAGCTTTAACGTGTGACCCTGTCGTTTGTCCGATAGACCCACCTGCATTCAGACGCGATTGAATCCTGTAGCTCGGGGTTTACACCTTCGGAAAGTTGCTCAGGGAGGTCTGGAACCGTGAATACACGTGCCGCGCTCTCGCGAGAACTGCGTAGAAAATCATCGATGTGGATGAGCTCCGATGGAGGGCCAATAAGCGATTCGTGAGAGGCAGCCGACCATGGCGCTGCGGCCATTGGGGGATGAGATCACGTTGCTCTTGAAAACCCGCACATGACCGGGACGCGTCTTTTGTTTGGTTCACTTTGTTGTGCGGCGGGCTTTCTCATCTCTTCAACCACCAGTCCTATCAGCGATTCTAATGAAGTCCTACATTGACCGAGGCGTGCAGGCGGGCTCTTCTCTGCTCCAATCCCGCTCCCTGGCTCTGGACGCAGAAGATCCTTCGTTTGCAACTAGTGACTCGCAGCTCCACTCTCCTCCCTTCCATGCTTCTCCCGCATATAGCCACTCTCCCGTGAACGTCTCGCCACTTTTGAAGACGGAGGTGTCTCATACTGGGAAGCCTCGCAAGTTGCCCCAATTGAGGCCATCCACGAACAGGCATTCCACCATGAGAGTTTTTTCTCTCCCCGAAGATCCTCATTCGGCTGCGGGGAAACCCGAACCCAATATTGTCCAGCGTGTGGTTTCGATGCCAGAACAGAGACTCTCCGGCGGGCAGCTCGCTGAAAGTAGCTTGTCTACAGAAGGGTTCGATGGGTCAATGCTCAGCGGAGGCTCATTCCTCTCTGGAACCGATACAACATCTGGTATATGTTCTGCCAGCCACAGCCTGGATATAAAAATTTATACGCTTTCTTGACCATCTTCTCCAGATTCGGTACTCATCATCGAAAATAATTGCGGATTGTCTGAAGCGTTCTTGAGCAATCAAAATATAACCAAGTCTGCGTCTCCTGTATCCGAGAAGAGGATGGCACCTAGTGATGATGGTAGGCATATTGTTTGACGACATTTTAAATAACTGCATTCTCTCAGGGTGGATTACTTGGGCGAAATCCCCCCCTCGTCCCATTCCTGCGCTACACGGCCCACTTTCTTTGCCTTATGCACGGTGCCCGTCGTGAGTTATTGCTTTAGCTATTCCCGTACCCGTTTACGAATTTTCCCAGCGGTGCTGAGGGCACTATCATTGAAGAACCAGACAATTTACAGCGGGTGATATGGGGCCTTGATTCAGAGGAGCATCACCTTGGGATTTCGGTTCAGACTCCCACACGAAGAAGCAAGATACTACGACTCAGTTATCGCGTCAGGTCCACTATTCTCCCCGCCACTATAAGCCTTCGAATGAGAACTCTGCAGTCCCTACAAGAATGCATGCCTCCGTATTAACATGCATTCTCCGAGAAGGGCGCGACCAGGCGATGCCAGCTATGAGCCTCTGAAACCGATCGCAGCTGCAGGCCGAACTGATGTTGTTTATTCGCGCAACCCGTACAACGAGACAATCATTCTGGAGAATCTCATTGACAGGAGAACTACCAGAGCTGCGCATCATCAAGATGATGACTATGATGCGATCGCAGAACTGACGAGAACGTTGGGGCACAACATGCACTTGCGAGAATCTGACGTTGAATCCCATACTAGCAGCAATTTAGACCGTAACATCCTATCTAGGTCTTATGGATCTCGGATTCTCTTTCCTCATCTCGGTCTGGTCTCCCCGCCATGAGGGTTTCGGCTCGCCCTGCGGTTGGTTCAGCTCTCCCCCAAATTCTTATCGAGCCTCGCTCTCCCGAAATTCACCAAGCACCCTCACGTCGGATGACTGCAATGGAACTAGCTCATCAGTATCAGCAACACCAACTCTTGAAAATGCAACAGCAAAGTCTGCTACCGACACCTCCCAGTTCTTCGTCTCCCCTCTGGTCATCTGAATTTTCGCCTTACAACCATCATTCGGTATCTCCTGCCTCTCTTAGACACCAGGCTGTCCAGGAACAGCTGCGAGACTCTGAGGCGCCAGATCAGCTACGTCAACTATTGCGAGAGCGCCTGGGCCGTAATATCATGCATGATCCTGATGTCTCTCCCTTGGCCCCCCCAGCGCAAATTAATTCAGCATCCCGGTTGGACTATCCTGGTTATGATATTGACCCAGTTACATCGCAGGCTTTGGCGAATTTTCTTGCTACACAGGACATCCAGCACCTGCCTCCTTTGTCTTCTGAAGTATTATGCCCGTCGCACGAGCTCCCCAAACTCTGCCTGGATATCTCGGCCATGAAGCTCGCCGGTACGCTCCGCCTCACCGTGACACGCTACTGTCTCCCACCTCTCCGGAGGAGTTCCGGTATACGCAGGGACATCCTCAGCCCCAGGTTCCGAGGTCCATCCCACTAGCACGGCTCATGCAACGTCGTTTATCGTCTGTCCCGGAAGAGGACTCCAGTCCGACTATCCACGGACGTTCGCCATCACCGCCTCAGGTCACAAGGCATGCCATAGACCGAACCTACCTCTACCCTACCTCTCAGCACGGATATCAATACACCGAAATGCTCGAGTCGTCAACGAACTACTCAGGTTCCTATTTGGAGCCAACTTCCCGTGTCTCACAGGGTAAACATCGTGGTTCCGCATTTGGTAACAAGACCTCTACCGTCGGTATGGATGTTCCTGATTCTCAGGGACGGTACAGAATGCGAAATGAAGGTGGCGCATCAGAGAAAGAGGGTGCTGGTGCATCCAGACGAGCTGGTGGCCTGAGGAAGACTCGTGGACGTCCTCAAAAGTTCTATGGTAATTGAAGGATTCAGATCAAGCCGTCCTGTCCTTGTCGACCGCCTGCATGACGCTGTGGGCTTTGTTGGCATGGTTCTAAATCTGGGTTTCTTTCTCTGCTCCTCGCTTCGCCTGTTCTGATGCCGGCTTCTATGGCACTCCTCACCTGGTCTGTGCAATCGCGGTTCTCATTGTTTTCATCGCATAAAACCAATTCATAGACTTTCAAGCACTGTATCTTTATCATTCTGGGAAATATGCATGCAACGGATTTCTGTGTCTTGCGAATGGTGTGACATTTGTCGCCGATCTTGTCGGCATTGCAGGTTTACTTTACAATGGGTACGGACACGACCATAACGCCAATCTCCTCAAGGTTTGACGAAAAGGTCAGTGAACTTGTCAGCGGGAAGTTGCAACAGTGATTCCGCATCCGAGAGGGTATCCAGGATCCTGAATCCGAAACTCAAAACCTAGGGAGAGTGGTCCAATAGTAAGAAGCTCACCTCTTTTGATGGGGCTCGTCGAAGTGGTACCCGATCTGCCTACGGAATTTGGCATGTAAGAGTGGAATGCCTTCCTCACGACGGCGCTTGTGCCCAACTGGGTACTCGACCTCGACCTCGTCAAGTACCGTGCCATCGTTCAGCTCGACAAGCAGCGCATTTCCGATCGAGCGTTTTTCCGCGTCATGGTACTCAACACTGAAGCGTTTGTCCTCGACACAATAAATCTTGGCACGAAGTGCGTCGATACGTGGGTCAGCGGCATACTTGTCCTTGCTGTGGGGTGGTCAACACAACAGCCTCGTAAGCGGAAAGGAGCAAGGGATAAAACGGACTAGCTTTCCGAGTCAAGGTATCCGTGAATGAGCGGGTATGCGACCATGTAGTTGATTGCGTGGCTATACACGACAAGCGTGACGTGAGTGTGTTTCGGTTGGTTAGTGAACAAAACTCACTCGCGGTCTGCAAAGTTAGCGAGCGGGCCCTGCTTGTCGATGATGCGGATAGCAGCCTCTTGCGTGCGGATGCGCACGCTCTTGATATCGTCCGACGACTTGCCGAGCGCCTTGAGCCTCTCGTGCACGATGTGCGCGGCCTCGACGGCCGTCTGCGCGTGGAACTCGGCTGGGTATGAGATCTTGAAGAGCACGTTCTCCATCACATAGGAGCCGTAGTCGCGCTGGAACTCGAACGGGCGGCCCTTGAAGAGCACGTCGTGGAAACCCCACGTCTTGGCACTCAGAACCGAGGGCAGGCCTGGCTCGCCGCGCTTGACGAGGTAGGCGAGATTCACGGCACGCGAGCACGCGTCGCCTGCGGCCCAGGATTTGCGCGAGCCCGTGTTGGGCGCATGCCGGTATGTCCGGAGGGATTGGCCGTCTACCCATGCTTGAGAGATGGCGTCGATGGTCTGCTCGCGCGAAAGGCCGCTGAGGAAAGAAGGGATGGGAGTTTAGGGTCAGTCAGTCCGCGTTCGTTATTTCACACACGCATATATATGCATACGCACAGGAGCTTGGAGACGACAGCGGTCGAGGCAACCTTGACGAGGACGACGTGGTCGAGGCCGACGCGGTTGAACGAGTTGAGCAGCGCGAGGCCACCTTGGATCTCGTGCGCTTTGATCATGCACTCCAGGACGTCCTTGACGGTGACGCGCTCACCCTTGCGTGCCAGGTGGTCCGCGACGGCGAGGATGGCTCCGAGATTGTCGGAAGGGTGCCCCCCTGGAACGGTGTTGTTGTCATTTCAGTGTGGGAGTTGGGCGAGGGCGATGTTAAAAGCACGGCACGTACATTCTGCAGCGAGGAAGCAGTCATTATAGTCGAGCCAACGGATGATGGTCCCGATGTTGAACGCCCCTCGTATTGGGTCGAGCTGGTAGTTGGTCCCGGGGACTTTCGTTCCTGAAGCGGAGGATGAGTGGGGCTGGCTCGGCGAGGTGGTAGTGGGGGGGCTCACCGTTGGGGACAACGGTGCCCTCGACGACGGGGCCTAGTAAGTTCCGACACTCGGGGGAACAATGCAGGGCCTCGAGGCCACAGCCGATAGTGTCAATCAAGCACAGACGCGCCGTCTCCCATGCGAGGTCCGAGTTGATTTTGTAGTCGTGCACGTAGTTGGCGATGTCCTGCACGACCTTGTCGGGCTCTGGACGGACGGCAGACTCTCCGTAGTGAGTGGACATTGCGCGCGCGGTCGAGGCAGGGATGATGGCGGTGGTGGTGGAAGAGCGCAAGGAAGGGATTAGGTTCTGACGTCGAGATGAGGCGGTTATCCTCGCTGATGATGAGATAGAGGCGGTCTGGACCCGAGGCGTCAGGAGGGATCCGCGCTGGTCCAAGACGCGGAATGACGTCCGAGCCTGTGCACGCAACATTATAAGGTGGAGAAAATAAGTAGAGGGACGAGAGAAGACACTGAGAAGAGGAGTGTTCTCTCCGTCTAGTCAAACAGAGCGAAAAGCAGCGCGAGCGCTAACGTTACTTTTTCGGACGGCCACTATTTTACCGAATGGAGCTATCATACTGCAACGAGCCTGAGATACTGTACCTCCACCGAAGTGACCGGAATTTTTTCGCAATTCCATCTGGAGGCTCACATGCGCTCACATCCCACTAAGGCGCACTATGACAATTGCAAAAGGTCGGTTCAAACCCTTCGGCTGGCCATTACAATGAATGATGGGCAGAATAAAAAATACAGACATTCATTTATTTGAGGGTCTCAATAGTCCCGAAGGATGAGGCAGATAGGTAAAAAGTGATAGAACCAACCATCTGGTAACTCTTCCGTAGCTTCCGTACGGACATGGTGAGACAAGGTTTTATGAATCGGCCTTACAGGCTCACCCTCGTGCTTACGCGCTTACCCAGCTTGCGGAGGTTTCTCATGCCCCGGCCCCAGCCCCCTAACTGCCCCTGAGCGCTTGCTGGCACTCACCGTGAGCGAGTACTAATTTTGTTGCCGGCAACAAGCCTCACGGGTGTCCCACTCTCATGCAACCCCCTTTCTTGTCCCAAATGCGAGATGGGGAAGGGGGAACCAATTGTCTTTCTTGCAGCCCTCTCCCTCCTCTCACTCGCTGCCAACCACCCTCCTCGGCCCTAACACAAAATGGACAGTTTCCATATTTTTTCTTGTCGGTCCCGTTCCTCGCACACTCTGTGAATTTCCACCTCCCTCGTGAGTCGGAGGGGTTTCCACTTGTCTTTTTTTGCCCACATCCCTCTTCCCTTGTCATTGCCAACTGCGTCCCTCGCTCCAACCGTGAGTTGGAGGGGGCTTCCTATTTGTTGTTGGTGCCCCTGCTTTCACTCCGAGCATGAGATAGAGCGGCCTCTGCTTCTTTTACCCCCAATCCCCACCCTTGCCTCAGATGTGAGTGGTTTCCATTACACCGCCCCCCGCCCCCTTACACCACCAACACCTCCTTCATTCCAAGCTTGAACATGAGCGGAGGGGTTCGTTTCCTCTCTTCCTTTAGCTTTTAGATAAAACCTATCCATTGTAAATATGTAGACAATAAATATATAGTAGATGCAAGAGAATGACAAGTTTTGAGTCAACCTCTGTATATAACTGTACCTTACAGGTATGGAAAAATATACCTTTGGGTGACCCGTGTCATGCTTCAGGCATTAGGTACCGAATAGCAAAGGCATACCGATTCCAATAATGGTGAACAGGTGTACCAGTATTCTGAGCGGCCTTCTGCAAGGTCTTTTTTTTGGCAATAACAAGCTGTAGTCCCCGTAACTATATACATGAGAATAGAGGGGTGACAACAGGCGGCTCAGGCTAGAAGGGCTACAATGGCAGTTGTACGAAGAGGGGACAGCAAGTCCTTAGTACCGGAGAGCAGTGGGGGAGGGGGGGGCGGGAACCCTTCTGCAGTTCTTGCATCTGGTCACTTGGCATCCGCGATCTGGTTGGGGGGATGGGGGTGACTTACAGAAAGTTTTCGTGGTGACTGACATCTGTGATCCTTGGAAAAGCCACGCACTCACCACGCACCCACTTGTCTTATTTTGGTGCCGCCCCGACTCTCAAAAAAGATCTCAAATGTTTCTCATCTCATGAACGGCATCTCCGCGATCCGCCAATTGGGGAAACTAGATCCCACGCTGGAACGGAGGTCAGTCGGTTGGCCAGCCTAGTCTGGCAGCGACTTCCGCTTGAGCATTTTTCTTGAGCAGAGAACATATCGCCTTTAAAAGCCAGCGAGAAGCATGCCAACTTTTACATCGCCCTCGACCTTTTTCGTCCCCCACTTGTTGGCATATCACTAGTATCGCCGGGTTTTCGCCCCAGCATAACTTCTTTCTGCCCACATCCTGTTCTCAGACCCGTCCCCCGCAGACGCTTGGGAAGATCCAACATCCAATGTCTTATACTGTAATACACAGGGACACCGTGACTGGGGACGATGGTTACGGACAAAATTCACTCCAATCTGAAGCTACTGCGCAACCTTACTCGCCCGAGCAAGAGCGTGCCAATGCGCCTCCGCCTCCCCATTGCATGCGAGCGGTGAGCGTCCGTCGGTTTTTCGTATTTGTCTCGAGCGTGACGATATTCTTTTCCAGGTTGTACCTCCCGTGCACTGCGCCTCACTAGCACAGTGGAATGCGCCCACGCTGCATTCGAGTGTTCAGGCCGTTCAGGACCAGCGTTATGGCGCGCCACTGTCATATGCCAACAACGTGGCTTGCAATACAATGTTTGGACTGACACGCAGCAGACTTCTCCGTTCCCTCCTGCGACGGCGACGGCAAGCATTGCCCTTTCTCGAGCGCTCCAGAAGGCTTAAGTGTTTTTTCATATAGAATGCTGTGACTCTATACAAGAACCAAAACCAGATCTAGACACCGGTAATGTCATGAACGGCTCCACGGCCTACTATCAGGACAATAGGATCTCAGCTGGCAGAGACCTTATGGCTGGGCCACTAACGTGCGTTTTTGGTCGAATTTTAGTCGGTTCCCCCTCCCCTCTCCCCTACTTCTCCTTTTCCCATTTAACACGGTTATAGGGAGTTCAACCAGGGGGCGTGGTCAATTCCGGACTTACTGATGGGGCCACCGCTCACAATGCGGCGGGAATATACAAGCACCCGATGGTGAAGCGCCCGCGCCATCATCGGAAAGCCTCCGGGTCCTCACTAGACGTTACGTCCTCGATCCGGGAACTCGTATCGAGACGGTCCACATGGGGCCAAAAGATACGGTCGCCTGAAAATAGTCATCACGCTCGAGGCGGTGGATGGCGTTTGACCTGTTCTGGACGATGGGGAACCGGGGGAACAGGGTATGAAGGATTTATCGTCGAAGTCGAATAGCGTGACTGTTGTGTTTGGGAAGGAAAACAAATAAGCACCCGAGAGTGATTGATATAGACTCCCCAAGTGCGAATCGAGTGCACCACAAGCTAGCACATGTCACCAAGCCTATCAAAACATTTGCTTTTTGAAGGTGCTGCCAGAAACCGATGCGATGAGGGACGGAAACGTAGAATATTGTTTCGGACGGTGGGTGGCCAGTCGGCCGACTCGAACGGGCTTTGGATATGCTCCCCATTGAGTGCGCTGCGCATCGGCAGTAGGCAAGTTTTTGGGCCCTCGTGGGCTCCACCAGACTGGCACCAGTCCACACGCGCCAGAGACTTATCCCGCCTACAATCTATTGCACGACAATAATGAGCGAGTCGCGTTCAGCACTCCTCCAATCAATTATACTACGCCACCATCATTCTCCAGCCAACGGAGATTGGGAGCTAACAGCCCAGGCTGGTGGTCACCCGTGATCTTACGCCCCCCACGTTGTAGTCCAGCTGATTGGGCAGAATACTCAAGCAGATCGGACCGTGTGAGTCGGTTATTTCCGAGTTGACGACTGAACGCCCATCAGCTCACGGGAGGCGCCAGGTAACTAGAATTCACTTATCAAGCTAGGACAGTGACGGTAAAGTCTCACCTTGTTGTGTTTTCTTGATCGGTCACTTGGACATGTGAAGAGTGGAAATTTTCGGGACCTACTGTACTGTCAGGACCTACATACCGTCATTCAATTCCGGGGTTCCGCCCAAATCGAGCTGAATGGCTTGTTCAAGAGGAAGGAGCGAAGTTGCCCCTAGCGTCGGGTCATCTGAACCTGCTTTGGAGGCCGCTCCAGACACTGGCTGTGACAAAGGCGGAGTGGGGGTGAGACGGACACTTCCTTCAGGAGTGTACGCATGTTCCGAGCCTAAGCGGTCTGACCGCTGATACGGACTTCACGGGGTATGGCCAGCTGTCTGCAGATGTCTTGATAGAGCTCGCCCCACTCAATGATTTTGCTGTCTGACCATTCCAGTGAAACGGGTCTTGTTGAGAAGCCATTGCACCCTAGACTCCCTGCGATGCATTTGGTTTCTCCAATTGGCGGGTCTCCTTGGACGCGGTGATGCCGTCCATGGATATCCATCTGTGGGCCGCGCTCGTCCATTAGAGAGAGAATGTGCCACTTGGGCGGGACTGAATTGATCATGAATGTCGTCCAAGATGTGCCTCTTATGATTCCCATCAGAGCCTCTGTATCGAGGCGCACATCAAGAACACGACACTGTGACCGTATCTCGCCGGTTGGTGACGCAGTGGTGAGCAATCATATAGACCACAAAGACAGACAGCTCTCTCCACAGGACGTTCAGACACACCACGTTCGTGTGTGAAGCCAAAGGTTATCGCGATACCATATCAGTACCATATCTGTCTTTCACAATTGTGTTCTCTCTTCATCATCACGCTCCACATCGGCTCCAGCTATGGTTGGGCGTGCATATCTGGACGATATCTGTATTTCTGCTTCGCTCACACGGGATTGCAAGGAACAATGAATATTTCTGACCACGGTGAGTGATAATGAGGGAAGCACAAGCAGGACTATACATACAGTAGTAAATGAGAGAAACAGAACAAAGACACAAGGGGCAAGGGGTACGTTATGTGTCGCAAAAGGAAATTGTTCGTGGACGGTAGAGCGACCTGCATCCCTTCGGCCTCTGTTCGGAACAAAGACGGGGATCAAGGACAAGAATCAAGCCACTGGTTGGTGTTCTGAGCCGAAGCGAGGCACAAGTCAGCACGCCACACGTGACGCATCTTTTCTTTACACGTCCGAGCTGTCCCTTCGGGTTGGCAGGTTCAAAGAAACCTCTTTTATCTTCCAAATCGCTCACCCTCCACATCCAAGACATCCATTGGATCGAGGTTGGGGCTCACTGGCTCGACGATCCCGAGCTCGCTTCGGGAGTGCCCGCCCACCCGTCGCGAGCTCGCCTAAGAGTCGCCTTGGACGTGTTCCTTCATCTTTGATCGAGAAGCGCCAGTTTTCTGTGCAGGCCAACCTTCAGTACTTATTCCTCAACTCCACGGATGCAGCCATGGTCGGTATCACCGTACTAAATCTCCGTCGGAAGTTGGAAAATCAAATCATCCTCGACTATCCAGCCAGGCTCCAGAAAAAGGGACCTACATTTTTCCAAGTGGCCAAGTCGTCCGATTAGATTGGTCGTCATAGCCATAAACCCCCTGGCCCCGAGACAGCCTGAGACCACTGGGCACTGTATCATAGGGGGCACAGTAAATTTCAAAATGCATGGCCAGTTACGAGGGACAGGTTAGTGTTTTTCAGGTAAGGAATAGCGTATGAGCTTCTTTGAGTGTGAGCGAGGGTTGCTGCTGTGTCCATTTACGAAACCTGGTGGTGACGGTGCCCCACTGTAGGCTCGTAGCTGCGTGGCCAAGGCGTCATCACCGTGATGCTCGACCACGTCTTCTAAGCATTGCGGCCCCTGGAGCTCAATTAATCGTCCCTGCGCTCGGCACTGGCTGTGTACACATTGCGCTGTACCAAGCGTACTGTAGCGCCCAGCTGGAAGGGTTACAACAATCGAGGGTGGCAAATGCGTGTAAGTAGTGTCACCGTAGACTCGGACGTTTGTACGGGTTTTGTCTCCTCCCGACAACCAACTGCTCATGAACACCTGTAATTGAATTCATAATTTTCCGGCCCTACAGTAGCTGATAACTAGCCAGCCGCGCGACAACGACAGCCTTCGGCGGCATGTTATGCCTTCCCCATCTCCATCCGACGTTTTATAAAACCACCACAACTTCCAGGATCAAACACTACCCCAGGGCGTCAAAGCAAACGCGCTACTAACCAACCGTCTTGCTGGACTGTATGGTGCCATCAATTTTAGCAGACGTCCATGACCTCCAACGCGAGCCGGTGCTCTCTCCACACATCTGCACTCCCTCGACTCGTGCACGAGTCAGCGCGACTCCTTCCGAAGCACTCCAGTACGCCATGATGGCCCTCATCCACTTTGAGGGTCGTTCAGCTGGTTAGAGCCATTCATCGTCCAGTACGAGGAAAGTAGACCAGATACATATGCTTCAAAGTGACCTGTCCCCGAGGCGCACAACCAAATAATTTGGACTCCATCAGGTTGCAACGTCGGGGCAATCCCGGGGCCGAGTGCCAATCTGCGTAGCATGGCCATCCACTCTGGACTCTGCACGTCGTCCTGCACCTCAGAGAGTCTTGTGCTGTTGGGTATTTTATATTCCCGGGGGTGATTCGGATCCTCGGAACCCTAAAGACCAGATCTCTGTCGTATTTCTGCCACAGGCGGAAATAATGTTAAACCAACAACGGGAAATTAATCAAAAGTAAAGTACACAAAAGATGAGGGGAAAATATAGTATGGAGAGTCATAGGGGCGGTGAAATTTACCACAAGAATCAGAGCCTAAGGGAGGTAGTGTCTTTGTCTGAATCCTCAGCCGAAGACAGGTTGCCATCGTTGTTCTGTGCAGCCCACCTAATCTCAATACCCTGTCCAAATGCCACAACCTTCGTGCCATGCACACGAATACATGAGACGACCTCACGTGCACGACGCCATCCAGCGAATGTAGGCGATGTTCCCTCGTGCCGGTGATGTCGTCCGGGGTGCCGGTGATGATCTCCACGCTCTCGTAAACGCGCGCCAGATGAGCGGAAGTGCGCACGCCTTTGTCCGCGTGGCCAGTCTCTAATTTATGAATGACGCGAGCCTGGACATGCTGCGTCACTGGGGGCGCCGAGCGCGATACGGCAGCGGTGAAACGGGAAGCACTGGCGCAATGCCACCCGCGGGAACCTCAAGTTTTCATTTTTTGGGTGTTCAACGTTCAAACGCCGACTAGCACGCAGTGCCACGCACCACGCGTTTCATACTGAAATTTTTTGAGTTATGATAGGCGAGGCGAAAGGGGTATACCGTCCGTCGTCTGATCAAGAAAACGTACTCGTAATTGTCTAAAACGTGCAAGTCAGTTGAAGCAAGGAGATAACACATTACGGTTTATGTTATCGGGCCCACCATAAGCCATGCGGAAAGGATAGCGCCTAAAAATGCCCACATTACTGTAGTACCAAAATGCAGCATGGTCGATCAACCATGAGGGGAATCATCCGCAAAGAACTTATTCTGCGCCTGGGTCTCTTCCTCGTCTTTCACTAGTCGTGCACCAGGTGCCCATGACATATGCACAATCAAAGGCAGAATGAAGAAGGGTAGACGTATGAGACTACTAGTAGCAGAGTTGCCATGGCTGTCCTAATCAGGACGACTCAGAGGAGCATAAACAGCCGACTGGGGAGAGCGACAGGCTGACAGGGATCCAATGTCCGGGGAAGATATGACTAAATTAGTTAGCTGTGCTGACTGCAAGAGCCTGAGTGAATAATACATGAAAAGACGAGTTGCGACGTTTGCGACGGCGCGACGAGCACGTGTCTTTTTCCCTCGGTTCCGCAAGAGTTACTGTAGCAATGGATGCTACGTTCTTGGAGAAATTACCCTATCTTCTTTCGTACCCCCCTCCAACTGGGTCTCTCGAGCTCGCTTCTGTCAAAGTGTAAGCAATTATATTCCAGCTTCGCCTGAACTCTCCGGTTCGATGATTCCTGCTTACCGTCAGGCCAGGCGCCTCGCCCTTCATATGGGAGTAAAGTATAATGAAGAAATGCATATTATATTGGGTTTTTCTCCGCTTCATGCCTTCTCCATCTTTCTTATCTTTTGATCAATCGTCTCACTACTATTCGAAGCTCGGAATCATATTCCGACCTAACATGCCACCCGACAGGTTCGCAGGCGAGGCTACTGTAAGGCGCGTTACCACAAATTGCAAAAGTGTGCCCAAAACCTTCGGCAGGCCATCACAATGAGTAATGGGCAGTACTGGCACTGGCAGACATATCATTCATTGGACTTCCCAATACTTCCAAAGCGATAGAAAGGTTGCAAAAAGGTTGTTGATGTTACTTGTACTAGTACCGGGTAAGTAGCTTGAAGTCTTCTGTGAGACAAGATCGCTGATGCATAGAAGCACTACTGTAACATACGATCAACATGCGACCATGTTGCTGTAATTCTACAAGTTTGTCGCCGGCGTTGTTTTGGGGTCTACACGCCACCTCAATCTGCGATTGTTTGTACATCAAGAACACCTGCCCGGACCCGTGGACCCCTCGCCGAGGTGAACACCAAGCGTGGATAATATCATTACTCTACTCAAGCGTGACTACACCAAAAAAGGGTGGATAACGTTATTACTGTACTCAAGAGCAGCGATCGGGTCTTGCGGTGGAGAACCCTTGTCTTGTTTTGGTGGGTGCAACGCCGGCGCCCCATACTTTCCCATGACGAGCGCATCTGCAGATGGATGTGGTCATGGGCGGCATCTCCGCGACCAAAGCCGAATGGCCTCAGGGACCTGCGCAGGGACGGTCGGCCTGCCGCACTGGCATCAAAGCTAGGCTCATCTTGTATAATTCATATTTCTTTCGCCTTTAAAACCCAGCGAGAACATGTCGACTTTTACATCGCCCTCGCCCTTTTTATCAAATAGTCCCCCACTTTGTCCCTTCTGAGAGAGCGGATACATATATCGCTGGTATCACAGTTCCCGTCTCAATATAACTCTTTCAAACCGCTCACATTCAGTTCATAGACTCGTCCCCCACAGACACTTTGGAAGACTCGACATCTGATGGCTTATACACGCAAGGACACTGGGGACGGTTGTTATGAGCAAAACTCACACTCCCAATCTGAAGCCACTCCGCAGCCATACTCACCTGAGCAGGAGCAGCATGCGAATGCACCTCCGCCTCCGCATTGCGCGTTAGCGGTGAGCGTCCTTCAAGTTTTCGCGTTTCTCTCGAACTTGACGATATTCTTTCGAGGTTGCACCTCCCGTGCACTGTTCCAGCTATCTCACTCAATGGAATGCGCCCACGCTGCACTCGAATGCTCTGGCCGCTCAGGATCAGCGCTATGGCATGCCTATGCCATATATCAACGGTATGGCCCGCGGCTATAGTGGTTGGACTGACGCGCAGCAGAGCGCTCCGTTCATTCCTCAAGCTCCTATTGCAATTGCGAGCATTGCTTTCTCTTGAGCACTCCCGATGGCCTAAGTCTTTTTCATATAGAATGCTGTGATTCCATACAAGAACCAGAACCAGAATCAAGACACGGGTAACGCACCGAACGCCCCCGCGGCCTATCATCAGGACAATAGGATCCCAGCTGGCAGAGACCTTCCTGGCTGGCCCACCATGACTACCGTGCGTTTTTGATTGAATTTTCGTCGGCCCCTCTCTTCCCTCCAAACATTGCCTAACGCAGCTATAGGGCGTTCAACCTGGGGGCGTGGCTGATCACGGACCCACTCTTGGCGCCGCAGTTGGCGGGCCCAGCGCTCACAGTGTAACGGGGAACGATGTACAAGCTTTTGCACCTGATGGTGAAGTGCCTGCACCATCGAAAAGCCTCGAGACCCTCACCAGACGTTACGTCCTCGATCCGGGAACTCGTATCGAGGCGGTCCACATAGGGCCAAATAGATACGGTCGTTTGAAAATAATCATCACACTCGAGGCGGCGGATGGCGTTTGATTTGACCTGTTTTGGAAGGATGGCGAACAAAACACGGAGCATGAAGGATTATCGTTGAAATCGAATACTGTATGTAGCTACTGAGAGTCTAAGATTGTCTGAATATACTGCGTTTGGGAAGACTCGGAAAAAAAGCAGTACCAACCTTTGGACGACTCTCCCAAGTTGTGTCTACGCCCCGCCTATCAATCATTTTGCCTTTTGAAGGCGAATGCGGCCGTCAGAAGCAATTTGCGTAAGCATATTGACTATTGTCTCGGGCGGCCGGAATTGCGAGTGTGGAAGCAACCTTACTTTTACTTTGTGTGCCTGTGGGAGAAAGCCGCGCCTAGAGTTCCTGCGTGCGAGAAAGCGCCCGAATGCGGCCCAACCCCCTACCTCCACAAATTCTAAGGGTTTTTCAGCCTTTTCTTGGATTTTTTGCAAGACTTTTGGCGCTCGCAGGTACCATCACCAAAGTGATCATATCCCGCGTACAATCGACAACCTTACATTACAGTAATCATGAATCAGCGTGGATCACAATAAGTTAACAGTCCAGCTGGAGCCCTGCGGTCCATCGGTCAGCGATCTTTTGAACGATCTTACGCCCTCCACATGCCACATGCAGTAACTCGGGTGCATATGCTTATAGATAGCGCCCATCAGGGATACTGGTGGCGCCACAAGTTCCGGTATCTAATCAATTATCAAGACAGAAGGGTCCAAGGAGGCTATGACGGGTAACATCGCCTTTTGCGTTTATTGATCTGTGAAGAGTGGAAAAAATCGGGACCTACTACACCTGCTGTCGTTCAATTCCGGGGTTCCGCTCAAAGCCTCCTGAATCGAGCTGAATGACTTGTACACGAGTGGGGTGGAGTTTCCCTAGAGTCGGGTCAGCTGAACCAGGAAATGGAGGATCCTGAACCTGCCGTGGAGACCGCTCCAGACGCCACTGGCTGCGACAACGGCCAATTGGGGGTAGCTCTCCCTTCAGAAACGTGCGCAATGTTTTGGGCGTGAGCGGGCCTGACTGCTGACAGCTGTCTGCAGATGCTTTGATCGAGCCCGCCCCACTGATTTTGTTGTCCCGAGTCGGCCATTCCAAAAAAACTGGTATTTGTCGAGAAGTCATATACCACTGACTCCATGAGATGCATTCAGTTTCTCCAATCGGCGGATTTTCTTGGTCGCGAAGATGCCGTCCATAAGAGTGTGCGTGCCACTTGAGCTTGAGCTTGGAGCGGATTGATCATGAATGTCGTCCAGGATGTGGAGCGCACATCAAGAATGCGAGCGTCTCTCTCTCCGACTGGTAAGCAATCGTATCGATCGCAAAGGCAGGCAGCTCTCTCAACGGGACGTTCAGACAAACCACTGACACACCACGTTCAGTCGTGTGTGAAGCCAAAGGCGACAGCGATGCCACATCTGTCTTTCACGAATGTCTATTTCTCATCACACCTCCACATCGGCTCCAGTGTTTAGGCATGCACACCTCGACAACAGCTGTGTCTTTCCACATCGTTCACACAGGATTGCAGAGATCAATGAATGTTTCTGGCCACCGTGAGGAATGAGGGACCACAAGCAGGACACAATAAGCAGCAAATGAGAGAAAGACAGAAGGAGGTAAGGGGAGTCAAGGCCCGCGGTCAGAACAAGGACACACTCTAATCCACTTGTAGTCCACGCCCTAGGATCAGTAAGCAATCACGTCACGACGGCTACAAAGTAAGATTTGCGACCGCCTGTCATTTCTTAAAAAATGATGAGATTTTTGCCATGCCGGACACATTAGCCTTCTTTAGCTTTTCCACGCCCTGTGAAGCCTTTGATTTTGCCTTGCGCTTCTTGCCATCATCCTCTACCCCATCAGCGGCGCGTGGCTTCTTTTTCTGTGCGCCTGCAAGTGTGATTGCAATCTCTTGATCCTTCAATGCCTTGATGTGTGCGTCAAGCGGGGTGAAGCTACAGTGATATAAGTAAATTGAGGAACAGGAGGAACGCTTCAAACACGCATACTCGTATTTCGCGATCAACGCTGAATACACGTCGCGTGTGACATATTGTGAGACGAGATTGCACGCCATCCTGAGGCGTCCAACTGCGAGAACGGCGCGGCAAAGCGTCAGGCTGGGATATCGACGCGCTGTAGTCTGACTGACTGGACACTTACGCTCGAGGAGGTTTTCCTTCCCGTCATCCATCAACCCGTCCTTGGCAAGGTTACGGATTAGGGTGCGTGATTTCTCCGCTACTACGTGTTTCGACAGCCGGGAGACTTTCGTCTGGAGGTACTCAATCACCTTGTCTTCCGAGTAACGATAAACCGTGAGCTCCGGTGTGATGTCTGCGTATTATATATGAGGACAGTCTCCAGAGGGGAGAGGACTGCGGAAGGCGCACTTTGAAAGTCACATATCCTTTTTAGAGCATTGACGATACAGTCGCATCTCGTTAAGAACAGCATATCTTCCTGAGAGATGGGGGGAAATTTATCGTCCGAAGTTCCCCCATTGACAGCCCGGACGATCTTCGGCATGGCTTCATCAAATATATCATCCAAGGGCTGAAAGAGCCCAGCAGAGCCGTCATTCTGGGAAAACCCGTAAGCATGGTTCAGAAGAGTAAAAGAGGAGGCTCGAGCTCTTTGCCTACCGGTTTGATCGCCAGGAGTATGGGTATAAGGAGGAAGGCGGGGTCGATCGGGGTCATCACAAGAAGCTTCCCGTCTGTTCAAGTTGTTTATCGTCTATAAAGTCCGCATTCGACCTCGCGGCTGAGAGACTCGCAGGGCTTACCTGAAATGACTTCACCCTCTGTAAAAAACCAAGATCGCTGGTTCGGTGGCGACACGCTTTGCACCTCCAGGATCCCCACTCATCCTCCGAGCTGCTGCTATCGTTAGCGCGTTGCGCACGACGGTAAGGAAGAAACAGCGCTGGGAGTGCTATATTCAAAGTCTTTGCTGAGCGAATCGGGAACTTGGAATAAAGTCAAAGAACGGACCTGTTCTGGGATGAGGCAACCGCAGAAAGGACGTCGTCGACGCGTCGGGACCCTCGAGTCCGGGTACGCGTTCATTCACTTTTTGTGTGACAGCATCTAGGAGATCTGAGGATCATCGCAGGTCGATATCGTTCCACGGTCTTAACGCGAGATAACAGAGAGACTAACCGAGTGGCAGGACGCCAATATGAGTCGTCATCCGATGTGAGCCGTCATCTTCTCGAATTCAGTGACAATCGCGTTCAAGACGCGGTGTGACAACGCGTGACAAGACGCGTGGACGTGACTGATCAGCCCTCACAATCACAACCTTGATCACAACAGTCAATACGTGCGTAAGTCATACTCTGCTCTTGACATATGAGACATGTATCATCTACTCGTCAACGCAATCTGTCAATATATAATCGCGAACCCTTCCGCCAGGGGGAGCTTTCTGCACAGCGTGCCCGATATAGAAAAGCACTGTATGCCTCCTGCAGCCTGTCGTTGTCCTACAGTACACTACCAGGTTACCCACAACCGGCATTAGCGGGGAAAAGTACATGTCGAGTTTTGAGCATCGTTAGGCCACCATCATGTTCCGGTGGAATAGTTATGGGATCCCTAATCAATCATGGCTGGGCCTCGTGTTCTGCCTCTTGACCGTCGCGAGGGAGTACTAATAGATGTGAACGAACAACGACCAGTCAGGCGGACCCAGGAAAATGCCAGGTATTCGGATAACTTACTCATGCACCTCGATACGAACACTCGGTCGACTAAGCACGGACGCAGCCCTGCGCCGACGATGATGCGTGCCAGTGTGTACGGAGCCCGCCTTCATAGCATTTCCGTCCTTGTCAGTGGTCGCCGATATCCGCCGCTGGCGTCGCTCAGGCTGTTTCCCCTGCGCAATAGCAGATCGCAGCGGCCGTTCTCGTTCCTCTTCCTCGGGCGGGGGAATAGGACGCGGTGGTGGGCTCGGCGGTGCTCGATTACGACTTGATCCGCCAAAGGTGATCGCGACGGGCTGCGGGGGCGGGTGCACGGAGGACGCCGAGGTCGGGCCTGCCACCTGCGAGGCCGATGCCTGCATCGAAGCGACCTCCTGGCGATGTCGCTCGTTGTTCGCTGTAGTAGTAGTATAAGAAGCCCGTCCCCGTTTGAAAATAAGACACGGGACGAACGAACCTTCAAGAAGGCGCAAGTCGGCTTCACGGTGGAAGCTCTGCATAAGCGCCGAATAGCGCTTGACCTGCCAGCCCATCTGCGCCGCGCGCGCCTTATTGCCCTGCACCTGCGCCCACTGTTTCTCCTCCTTGAACCTGCGGCGCTCGCTGTCCGCCATGCTCGCCTTCTTGCGCAGCGCGGCGACCTCGCGCTCGAGCGGCGTCATCGTGTGGTTCGGGTCGATCCAGTCAGACAGGGAGTCCCACGTGCCGGTCGTGTTCGTCACCGCCGTCGTCACGGACGGGTCGACGTCGAAGAACGCGCGCCGGCGCCGGTTGTGGTCGCGCATGCGCTCGTAGGGCGAGCCGCGCAGCTGCACCAGGCGTCGTCTGCGCGGATAGTCGGAGACGACGGAGCCTTCGTAGTGTGCATCTTCTGGATCGCCATCCTCCAAGAGTTGGGAGAGGATGTCTGTGAAGAGCACGCCTACGGCGACGCCGAGAAGAGTACATGCACAACCGGCGGCATCATATGTGATAACGAAGTTGACAAGGAGACGAGCGCCAATACCGAAGCCAACTGGGAGGGTGAGAAAGGGGAACTCCATGAGAACATAATATAGGGCTACACCCTGCCAAAGACCACTGAGAACATGATCTTCGATGCCAGGGGCACGGAAAGAGAAGAATTTGTTGTATAGGATACGCGCTCCTAGACCCAACAAGAGGGAGAACGCGGTGGTTAGCTGCGGCATGTCCTCGAACAACCAGGGGAAACGTTGAGTTCGAGGGTTCATTTTGGTCACGTGATCGAGACTGGCTATATGCTACTACAAATCGACACTATCAACGTAGTTGGCCATCGGGTCCTCCATCCTGCCCCTCTCACGGCGGTATCTCTCTGTGTCCACTTGTTAGTTTTCGCTATACCGACAGAATCATGAACAATCGTACCAAGTTCATCCTCCGACACGTCAAACTTCTTACTCTCAGCAGCCTCCTCGTTCTTTGACTTTTTGCTGAATCGATCGTCCCCTTCGTTCACCCTCCCTTTACGTTTACGCTCCTCCGCTAGCTTGCTCTGCTCAGCTTCAACGTCGATGTCTGTCTTCCGCTGCTTCCCCTTATTCCCTCCGCCACCTTCAGGGAGAGACTTCGATGTCAAATCCTCTGGGTCTGGTTCGCTTCCCATGAGCAGATTCTGCGCGCTCGACGCCGCGGCTGCCTCCTTTCCAGCCTCTCCAGTGCAGTATGAGATGTGCACGGTGGAGTGGCAACACGCATAGCCCCAAGTACTTGACCCTGTATCGTACCACGATCCCCACACAGACGTATGATTGTTGACGTAGACTGATAAAACAAGTGGGTGAGCTATAGCAAATCAAACATAGACGTGGAAACGAACCATCTTCGGGGTATTTTGACCTCGTCGCCGCTCGTTCCTTCCCATGAATAACTTGCCCAGCCCTAGAGTACTCGACGTACTCCTCTGTCTGACCCAGTAGCAACTCCTTCGCAGGCTTCGCCAAGTGCTCCTCGCCACCATATTTTGCGAGCACACTGACTTTGGACGTGTCGCGGAGTTCTTCCTTCTTCTCCCTATATGCTTGGTGAAGAAGCTCGCCTTGGGTTGGGTTAGCGTTTAAGTGAATGTCATTTCCACGAGCTTCAGATTGCCACGCAAAGAGTTGTAGCTCCTGCACTTCTGGCGCCTCGCCAGAATAGCGCAGAAAGTTATCCCCAGCAAACCGTGCCTTGTGCATGTAAGCGTCCCTGATCTCGGGTCACTGAAATGACGTCACGTACCTCTTCTGCTGGGACATTCTGTAACGGATTGTCACGCATGGAGCGTGTTTTGGGGTCGTAGTACGCGCTGGACGGGTCCAAATTGATGAGGTACTTGGCGGTGTCCTCCCGGATGCGCAAATTCCGCACCGTAATGCGCGTCTTGGTGTCCATTTTCTGCCCAACTGCGTCCGCAGCGTCGGCGTACTTGTCCTCGTCCGCATCCTCCTCATCGCTCGAGCCAAAGTCCGGATCGCCCTCCTTGCCCTCCGCCTTACCCGCCTTGGCCACCTTGCGCACCGCGGCCATGTCCGTCGTCGTCTGCTTGTCATTTCCTCCTCGCGCAGACGCTGCCTCTCCGCCTCGACCGCCTCGTACTCCTCGTATAACTGCTTGTGCTCGGCCGGGTCGTACCCGTTCCACCGATCGCGCTTCGCATCGTAGCCGACCTCGATGTGCTGTGAGATTTCGTCCGGAGCGATGTTCCTGTTGGTGTACTTTGCGCCCTTCTTGCGGGGACGCTCGAGGCAGTCCTGTCGCTTGTGCGTCATCGCACCGCAGTTCTCACACGCGCCCCTTCGATACTTCTTCGCGGCAACGCCGGATTGAACACCTCTGTCGTACCATTGATCGAGTTTACTGGTAGGGCGGTCGTCGTGGGTCGCCGTTGGTGACTGAGGGAGGGTGCGCCTGTATCTAAGTACCATGGTGCTTGCGAGATGTATTCTGCGAGAAACAATAAAAAGAATGCACGGGCTAGGGAGGGTAGTGGATTCGTACGTGGAATGTGGGGATTGATGGGTTTACCCTCCTCGTCGAGGGCGGCTGGTGCCGTACCAGCTTTTCGAGCAGCATCCAAGTCCTTCTGACGGCGAAATTCTTCCCGAGAAAGCTTACCGACGGCTGCAACATAAATATCAAGAGGTTGAATAGAGGATGTCCAAGTTTGCTTACCGCTTGACGATGCCATAGTAAAGTGGATACAGCACGGCTGTCTAGCACTTATGTAATGTAATTCCGCAGAGGCTCCCTTTTTCCGGCCGATCACGTGGCTCCATCAATCCTTTGACTGGCACACATACAGTACTGTAAGCAGTACAGTGATCATTTTTGTGAAGCGATACAGTAAAGGATCGAAGAGTAACTCCACAGGCCTGTACCATAACCTAATTACGGAGCTATCTCCAATATTGACAAGCCAATACCATCTACAGAGAACTCAGACCTGGCATCGTAGTACCTGGAGTACTCGGACTTGGTATCATACTCAGAGTATTCAGACTTGGTATCATGCTCAGAGCACTCAGACTTGGCATCATACTCAGACAGTAGTTCCACAATCTCATGTTCGCTCAACATCGATCCCCACTGGGAAGGTGTCCAGCCTGAATTGTCACGCGCATTGACATCTGCTCCGTACTCCAGTAATAATCGCACGGCCTGGATGTTGTCGGTTTTTACTGCCCCGTGCAAGGGAGTCTCGCCAGTGTCCGTCTGGGCATCAACCCTTGCACCGCGTTCGAGTAGCATTCGAGCAAACTTGGCTTGTCCGTAGTACGCCGCGTGGTACAGTGGGGTCCATCCATCGTTGTTTTGAGCATTGATATCCGCGCCATGATCGAGTAGACACTGCCCAGCTTTGACTTTTCCATTCCACGATGCTCGATGCAAAGCAGTGTCGCCGTCTATGCCCCGGCCATCCATATCTGCGCCGTGTTCAAGTAGTAGTGCCAAAATGTTAGCATGTCCTGCTCTCGCTGCAACATGCATCGGAGTCACTTCTCTCCCGCCCCTGGCATTTACCTGCCCCGGATACTCGGCGGCGAGATGTTCTGCCAAGTCACGAAATCCGAGCCTTGCGGCATAATACAGGGGGACTGCTTCAGGTATCTCGGGGTGCATGGTAGACATGGGACGTCCGTCCCAATGATCTTTGTCGTAAATCCAAACCCACGTTGCAAAGTGTGGTTTTTCCGAGTCCAATAGGCATTCCATCCCACCCTTGATGCGTGACGACGCATTCTCAAACCGGGCATGCGTGGTCCAGTACTGAGCAGCGTATCGAGCCAAGGGAAAGTTCTTGATGTTGTCACGGTCAACGTGATCGTCCAATCTGAGGAGGACGCCGAGGCATGCTTGTGCAAGAATCGTATGTGCAGTCTCGGCTCGAATGTGATAGCGTGAGACATCTCTGGTGGGCTCCGCAAGCCGGTTCGCTGTCAAAAATCTTTGACAGAGAAATGCGAAAATTGGACAATCCATGAATCCCTGTCCTTGACTATGATGACCAAACTTGAGCAAGCCGACATGACTGCCTCTTCTTGATTCGACCAGCGCCAGCCTGGATTTAGCTTCGGGATCCCTTCCGCATTGAAGTCAACCGCAAGAACTTCTGCGAGTTCCTTGACCCGAAGTGGGCGAACTGCCGCTACCAGACATTGCAACAACCGATGGGCGTGTCCTTGGTTAGGTTTTCTGATCTCCCTTAGTATGCGCTCGTATGTCTCGTCCAAGCTATCGGGTAACTCCTCCAGGATACGCCGGAGACTGGACGGGAAACAGTGTCGCAGGACTTCCAATTGGCAAAACACCCATCTGAACCTATTTCATGTGTTAACATTCGTCTATAGGCGGATGGCAACTCCCTTACATTCCATCCGCTTTTTCCGATAGTGTTTTTATACGAGATCCTTGTCCTCCTTTCGCCAACTCCGCACCATTCGGTCTGAGCGAACAAAAGAGGCAACGTAGTTGGCAATATCCTGCTGTTGTCCACTTTCGTCATGAAGGGACACAGCGCGCAGGGTCACGTGTTTCAGGACAGCTTGAATGTCGTGCTCAGGCCGACTCGTAATACATATGTGGACATTTGGGAGGCGGAGGCCAACAAGTTTATCCACAAGCTCGAGGACCTCTTCTCGTGGTGATGGGATGGCAGACGTGATCGGACACTCGTCGAGGGCGTCCATAATGATGTAAGTAGGCCCTTGCGCTTCGACTGTGAGCATTTCTTCGAGGCAGTGCACCATAGCGCGATCACTCGGTTTCCGTACTCCACGGTCATGTAAAGAATAGAGTCGGGAGAGAACATCACAGCAGGGATCGGACCGAGCAGAAAGTTGAATAAGGAGAGACGAAGCAAGTTGCAAAGTTTTTGTTTATCGGCGTCCCTGAAGTCAAAATAAAAATAGGCCATTGAGGCCCTCCCAGTGTCGCACAAGTCTGTGATATCTTGTATGATCGAGGAGCTGAATTGATAAAGTCAGTTTCATATGGACTTAAACAGTTTAGGAAGGGCAAACCAGAGGATACTTTTGCCTGATCCCGCTACAGAACTGGGAGATGAACAAGAGTTGACACTTGGTGAGAACTAAGAAGAACGCACGTTTTCCGTGTATCCACAAGCAGGAGCCGGTAGATTTCCATTCATTGTATATACTTCCTTGAAAAAACCACTGAGCTGTACCATTGTGATGAGCTTTGCATGCAACATTATGATTGGTGGATGGATCTGGCGGCGAAAGCCATAGTGAAAGACTATCTCTGAGTTGGTTCCCTGCGAAGAGGTATGAGTGCTTGGAATGAGGAGTGGGGGTTAAAGAGATAACGAACGGTTGACTTCGTCTAATTTATTGTCGACGCCTAGGATCCTATTGAACATGCGTTTTATCTGGCTGCTGGTCCTTTGGACCTTGTTGTCGACGTCTTGAACATCGCTGCGGACATCTAGTACGTTTCCCTCAACACCCTTTACTCTATCATCGACATTGTGTGTCGTCTTCAGCAACTCCACAGATGCCATCCGTGCCTCTTCTTGTGTCAATCTGTCCAACCTATCCAGGCTATCCTCGATGTCCGTGTTTCCCGTCAACTTCTTCCAATACTTTTCTGAACCAACGTGTGAGTCAAGAACCGTAAATCTAGGCGAAACTAACTCACTCAATCGTCCACTTTTCGCTGCTTTTGTCGCAATCGCTAGGATCATTAGTACCTCGACCATAATCTCAACGATTATGTCCTTCATAGCCGTAGTCGGTGTGATTTCAGTGTAAATCTCAAGCCGGCCAAAGAAACGTTCGATTCTATTGAAGATGCCAATAAGCTTGACCTGGCTAGTGTTTGCATCTTTAGCGGTCTGGAAGCCTTAGTGTCAAAACAGCACAATGGACCCATGAAGGACACCGACCAAGAGGAGAACGCCGATCCCCGCAAAGATTGAATTTGCCAGTGGGAATGCCTGAAAGTAAATATTAGAGCAGGAATTCTTCACGAAGAAACACTTTGATATTCACGAGCCCAACTCCTTGGCCAAGGGCAGTGGAAAACGCATACAAGACATTTACAGTTGGGATGACCCATTTTATGAGTCCGTCGTCACCACTCTGAGATCGACTAAAAGTGGGGATTTGTTCTCGAAGGACGGTAAGGATAGCCTCGGGGGAATCGCAGTATTGAAGGCTGGGAAGGAGCGGATGCGATGTTAGGTCTTTATCGGTCTTGCGTTTGTACGTTTCCAACGCAGCACTGAAAATGGACACGAAGTCGAAATGCGAGGTGGACGTGGAGGGGACAGCTGACATTATGGATTGTGGAGAAGGGAGCGATAGTTGGTGATGAGAATGACAGGAAGGTCGCAGGAAGGATAAGTACTTTATGTAGGCGCCGTAGCCTGCCCAACGGTAGAGACCCCAATGTAGCGACATGCATCGCATTATCGCATTGCGATGTCCTCGCCCGGTTTTTGGCGGGGATAATCAGATCGTCTCTTGTTATCATCACTCTCACTGTCCTTTTATTGTCCATGTTTGTCCCTCAATGGTCATTGCCAATGTTCCATACAGACCTATGCGAGAAACGCTGAAAGAGCAAGAAATTGTCGTCAAGTGCGTGCTCTACATACGCCCTGACGCGCACGCGTGATCAAGTCATGCCTTCCTCGATCGCCGACTAACCTGTTTTGTGGTACTCTCGCGAGCTAAAACATTTTAAGACTTGAGACTACAGCCTTTCGACTTGAGCGATTACAAACGCATTGGAATTAAGAACGACCAATAGAACGGCAGATATGTTGAGGGCAGACGTGAGAATTTCGACGTCTGAACCTTGGTCTGAACTTAAAGCGGCCATGACGGACACCGCGTGTACAGTGAAGGTATGCTTTCTTACTGTGTTGCCTGTACCAGCCACATGTTTGGTGTCATGGGTCGGTTGCGGCTGCTTGTGATGGATTCGTATCAATTTCAGATGCGCCCTTACTACCGAGGTCGTGTCCGCCAGTCAGCCATCAGAAAAGGTCCGCTTCGATTGAAATATTGACTAGCAGGGACAAACGAGGACGTTACTGTAAAAGGTGGTCTGAACAAAGGTCCTGTGGTGGTCCTCACACACCCCGCACCGAATTCTTCTGGACACTAGTGACATTATAGCCGGGAAGGACAATAGTACTGCAGGAAAGCTGTATCACAAATTTATGGTCGCACATACAACGAGGCAAACGACTCAGAACATTATAGAGTATTTGAGTAAGGAAAACAGAAAGAGTGATCAAGGGCTATAACAAAACAGGCAATTAAACGAGCAGAACAGATATGGGACGGAAACGATGGATATCATGCAGCCATGGTCACCGATATGACTTGCCATTGGTCCTGGCTGACGATGACGGGGTCGCACCATTCCCGGCTGGTGGTTTGCCATTTGAGCTCAACCGTGGCTTTTTCGGCACAGTTACGTCCCCACCTTCCTTGATCACCATCTTTGCGTGAATCTCTTCAAGCTTGCCGGCCCTCACCTTCTTCGGCCAGAATAACGTGACAAACCTAAGGCAATATAATGTCAAAAACACCGAACTGATGCGAGACCGGGCTCGTTTACGCACGTCCAAAGGTGTCTTCGCCACCTATCCCGGTCTTCCCCTGCCGCTTGCTTGTTATCGAGTACTATCTCTATTCGGCGCCCGATGGCAGCGAGAGACTCCTTCAGGATTGCAACCTTGTCGTCGCGGGGCATGTCACCGCCAGACAACTTCAGTTGTTTCTGCGAGCGGACTTAATCGACAAAATGACGCAGTCGAAGAGGGACTCACCAGCTGCTTCTTGACCGGCCGAAGCTCTTCCTTGGTGGCTGCTTCGTCCATCGATGGACTGCCAGAACAATGTTACTTGAATGCCACTGAATTGGCCGAGATAACTTACCATTCATCCGAAGATTCCGAGTCGGTGAAGGTCGGTGTTGGCCTGCGTTTCCGCTTCCGTGCGCTGTTGTCCTCAACCGAGGCAACTGCCTCACTCTCAGCTCGTCGCTTGTTGCTTCCACTGTACGAAGACGATGCAACGGGCGGCGGCGATGCGGAAGCCCTCAGCTGACCCTTCGTCCGGAGAGAGGTTTCATATAGACGGAGTTTCTCTTCGTGGTCCCGTAGAAGCCCTAAAAGGTAGTCGCCGCGCCGCACGAGGTGGATTGCATTCGGAATGGGTTTGGTCGACGCATCCTCGCCCTTTTTACCCTCTTCCAGGAAGAACTTGTCCGACAGGCCAAGTTTTAGATCCTTGGCAATGACCTCCCAGTTACCAAAGCCATAGCGGAATGCACCGACGAGCAACATGGAATCCTCTTGCGGACCCCATCGTCCAGACCAGTTAAGTGTGGGACGAATGTTATCCACCGGGATAGACCATGCGTACAACTCTTCTGTGCTGAGCGAACTGAGAATGTTGTAGAGGATGTGAAGGTCTCGCGTTCGGGAGAGGACGGTCTCGGCATTTATGTTTCCAACGTTTCTGTACGTGACCAACACTGCTTTGCTCTTCTGTGCGGTGGTCAAGGTCTCTCCGGCGGCCACGCGAGTTTGTTTTTGCGTATTGTTATCATCAACAGCGCTGGCACAGAGTTCGACGATGTCATCAGCGACATCAATGATCATCCCTTTGTTTTTGTCCTGGAGCTTGGCGTCTGAGACCTGTAAGAGGCGATTAGCAGTACGCGTGCCCATAAATCGATAGAACATACAATGATCTCGTAACGCTGACGTATGTCACCCCATTTCTGCATACTGCGGATGAGCACACGGACATCGCGTTCCTTGAGCTCCATCGCCTTCTGACTCGCGCTCTTCCGGGTCGGAGCTGGTCCTTTCGGCTTCTTGCTGGCAGACGCCGACACAGGCTGATCCACATCCATGCCTTCGTAAGATACTGGTGCGTGTGATCGTTTTCTGTCCTTGGTGTCTAATGCAGCGAGCTCCTCGGCCTTCCGTTGGTCCTCTTCAAGCTCGACCTTCTGGCGGTCTTCGAGAGGAATAATATCCTCCCAACTCATCTCAGTCTTGATATCGCTCACGAATGCAACAGATGCGAGGAAGCCTTCGCCACCAAGGGACGCGCCACCATCTCCACCCGTGATGGTTTCGTGGTCCTCAGCGCGATTGAGGATATCATCGAGATCCATATCGTCCAACTTCTTGTCTTGTTGTGTATTATCTTTGTCAAACCTGGAACTCAAAACGTCAACGGCGCTAGGGGGAAAGGGAGAAGTGGCATACAGCTTCTGTGCACCGTACTTGAGGACAGCGGTGAGCTCTTCCTTGCTAAGATTGTCCGGTTTTGTCACATCCCTGCCATTGCCAGTCTTGCCACTGAGGTGAGCTTGCGATGTGTCCATCTGGTTAATGACTGTGGCAGGACCACAAAACTCGTTAACTCCGACCCAGTCTTATTCAGACCACACTCACTTGCGTACTCGAGGACCATTTTCTTTTTGGCCCGCTCTAGAACGTCCTCCTCCATTGTGTCCTTGCTCACAAACCTGTACACACTGACATGTGACTTCTGGCCAATGCGGTGTGCACGTGCCATTGCTTGCAAATCATTCTGCGGATTCCAATCACTCTGCAAAGAAAGACAAAACAATTAACGGTCACATCATCCAAACCATTATCATGCTCACGTCAAAAATGATAACAGTGTCGGCTGTTTCGAGGTTGATCCCGAGGCCACCAGCACGCGTGGAAAGTAAGAAGACGAAGTCCGGTGAACCAGGGGCATTGAAGTGAGCGATCGACTTCTTCCGTGCATCCGACGACACCATTCCATCCAATCGTTGATGGAGGTAATTTCGGAAAGATAAGTAATCGCTAAGGATGTCGAGCATGCGGACCATCTGACTGAATATGAGCACACGATGACCATCACTACGCAAACGGGCGAGCAGTTTGTCCAGTAAGACCATCTTGCCGCTGTTCATGACCAAGCCTTTCAGGGTTTCCTCGGCGGACTCGGTCTTCACTTCAGCGCCATCAAAAAGGAATGGGTGATTGGCTGCCTTTTTGAGTTCCATTGCTGTATGCACGTAGTTAGCACAGAACAGAACCACGTACAACTGTGACTAACCAATGTTCAGGAGACTGATGTTGGTGTTTCCACTCGCACTCTTCTGAAGGGCTTGGAAGTTCTTTGTCAAGATGTTTTTATAATAGTGTGTTTGCATGGCACTCATTTCCACGCGCAAGATCCGTTCGCTTTTCGTCGGAAGAGATTTGAGTACGTCGCGCTTCAATCTTCTCAACATCAACGACTCGAGCTGTGCATGTAGCTCCTTGATCTTGGTTTCGTGGTCTGCGTCACTGAGATCGAACTCGTTGGTCAAAGCAACTAGAATGGGCCATCATTAGCAATTAGGGGAGAAACGCTTCGGCAGAGGGGGAGCGGGACTTGCATTTCTCGGGCATGAGGAAGTGCATCAACGACAAGAGCTCTACAATGGATCATGAATCAACACAATTAACTCAAATGTAGGGCAAACTGACCTTTGACATTGTTCTGAAGTGGCGTCCCCGTGATCAGGAGCTTCGATGCAGCCGAGAATGCCCGCAGTGCTTCATACAGCTGGCTCTCTGAATTCTTGAGGCGGTGCGCCTTGGGCGGGAATTCAACGAAAGCCCACATACTCTATAAGTAGGGGCAGATTACGCACTTCATCGACGGCCAGAACTTGCCACTTGATATCGCACATTCCTTCGCGTCGCGAAGAGTCAACTCGTAGGTCGTCAATAGCACGTTCAACTTGAGCTTCTTGTTGGAGGGTCCGAACTCATATTTACGGATGACCTCGCGCGCCGAGGCGGTGCCTATGTAAGTGATTACGTTGAGATCGGGTGCCCATGTCTGAAATTGCCACTGCCACGCGGCGATGGTTGAGAGTGGGACGATCACCAGGAAAGGCCCATATTGGTGCCATTGGTGAAACAGGTAGGCCAAGAATGAAACAGTTTGCACAGTCTTTTGAGGAGGACATCAGCGGACGCACAATGCTTCTCTCCAAGCCAAGAACGTACCTTCCCAAGACCCATCTCATCGGCCAAGATGCCATTCTCTCCCTTGCTCCACAAGTATGCCAGCCAGTTCAATCCAGTGAGCTGGAAATCCTTCAATTCGCCGCCAGTTTTGGTGATATATTCAGGGTCCTCGGTGATATTCTCGAAGGGAGGGCGTTGGGTGCGTGCGTAAGCCACACTTTTGTAAGGAAACTTGGCCTCTGCTTCCCGCTGACGATAGGCTTCAAGTTGCTCCCTCGCAATCGGACGGATTTCTTCTAGGGGTTCCCAAGTGCAGTGTTCATAATTGAGGCCATTCCACTTGCAGAAGTACTCGATTTCACCCTTGATACCGTCGCGTTGCGAAACGACACGTTCAACTGTCTTGTAAAGTTCGAGGTCTTGCTTCTCACGT
Source organism: Russula vinacea (assembly GCA_022376525.1). Taxonomy (NCBI): domain Eukaryota; kingdom Fungi; phylum Basidiomycota; class Agaricomycetes; order Russulales; family Russulaceae; genus Russula; species Russula vinacea. Next base: position 125,721 of record WTXL01000033.1, read on the forward strand.
TCTTTGTCCAGGAGGAGCGTTTCACGCTCCTCTGAGGTAAGGCCTGGAGCTGCGAGGCGTGCTTGATAGGCTTTATATCCCTTGATATAATTATCCACCCGCTTGAGCCCCTTGTACCGCTTGAGAAACTCGTATGTCTCGTCAGTGTTCCGCAAATAGGAGAACCCCTTCCACTTGATGTGGAAGCGCTGAAAAGCAACTGTTTCATGCGAGCTAGGAACGAAAAGGGTGCGAGGGCTTACAAGATTTTCGTACCAAAGGTCCTCTGGATCATCCTCGTGTCCCTCGTCTCTTGCGTGTCCAAGGACAGCTTCGATTTCATCGTTCTCTTTCTCCTGAGCATTAGGATCGAAGTAATAGCCTGGATGGGGCTCGTCGAATTGCTCAAAGTCTTCAACGTCGTCAGCATAGTTGGGCACTTTCACGCCCCGGCTGGAGGTCCGCAACTCGTCCCCTGAAACCCGGGGTTTCTTCTTCTTCTTGGACCGAGCGCCATACTCGGAATCCGAGTCTGAAGAAGAAGCTGGTCTAGATGCCACCACTAGAACCCGGACTTTAAGCAATGAGATGGAAGCGACGCATGAATGGACTTACACTTGGGCTTGGAAGGCGCTTTTTTTTTCTTTGGCACCCTCTTACCACTACCGCTGCCACCGCCACCATATTCCTCGTCACCGTAAGAGGCGTCGTCGTCGTCATCATCTGGAGTGCCCTCGTAACCCTTAGGGGTGTATTTAGAGAGTGAGCAAAGAGGGTAGCCGAAAAAAACATACATAGTCCTCATCCTGTATAATCTGAACATATAAATAAGCCGTGATTTCAGACGCTAGCACTTGACCACCACCACGAACCTGTCGAGATGAAGACGCATTTGGGCCGTAGCTCACTGGAACCTGATCAGGCTCCTCGACGTAGTCGCCATCTGCATCAATGTCGGCTTCGCCGTCTGCGTCTGCGTCTCTAGCATCGTCGTCGGTGTCGATCCGCATGTTATCCGATTCATCTCCATTGAAATTTACGCTTTGTGGTACTGGGGAGGGTGCCAAGGAAGTGTCTGCAGGTGTGTCCAGGTCGTCGCCTAAAAACATATTTCGGTGATGTTGGGGTGGGGACGTCGGGGACGGGGGAAGGGGGGTTAGAGACGGTGAGGGGATGAAGAAGTAAGGGGGAGAAGGACGGTTGACTCGGGCGTCAGTGTCGGCAGAGGGCAGTCCGGGTTGGTTCACACGCGTGGCCATCGCTACGGGCAACGCCGGCCAGTGTTTGTTCGTCACCGCCCGTGACGAACTCCGAAAAAAGCGTCTTGGGCACGAATTTGCACCCTGATTTCCCGCTTTTCGATCCCGTCTCACTCATCCGAGACAGTAGCGGGCACCCTATTATTTGTTCTTATTCACACATTTTTTCTCTCTCTTACGGTCGTAACACAAGGGACGGGTCCGTGGGCTTTGTTGTCGTTCTCGCCGGCGGTGCCAGCATCAGCGCGTGTGGTCAGCATGTTGTGACATCGCCCCGGTCTCTTATCTATTCTTCCATAGACGGCCTGCCGGCTCGCTTCGTACGTTGTCGCCAGTCCCCTACAGCAAAGCGAGACAGGGTCAGCTGGATAGCCCCACTACAGCAGCAAGTGGGGCCCTCTCCCACGGCGTACCGCAGCACAGCCGTCCATACGGCGCAACATGAATACTCGATAGCATTTTTGGTACCGGCACTCCGTGTGACGGTGACGGTGCCACTCACAATATTGAGCGATGCGATCACCTCGGGCCCGGTGCCCTCAGCTCCATCTTTAGCTGCCCATTCCGCCGCGTAGATATTACTGTACTCTGTACATCATTAATAATTGCGAGCACAACGACACGTGTGAGGCGTGGTCTGGCTTGACAACGTCATGGACGGTTCTTCTCATCTCTCCCTCATCATAGATCTGTCACCCTCTCAATGGCACTTGTCCGCTCAATCCTCCAATCCACACCCGTTGTCCTTTCAGACATTTCTCTCTCACGTCTGACCTTCCTGAACTCACACATTGCGTCAAGCATGAAAATACATTGGCTGTCTTCGGCGCACTCCCGGGAAGAGGTAGGCTTACAATACAGCATGGACCCTGTCGCTAAACTGCAATTCTAGCTCGATGCTATATTCTTCCCTAGATGCCGACTCTGGGAACGGCAATGATCCGCCCGCTGATGCCAACTCTTATCGCCCCTTCAAAGTGGTCAACTCGGTGGTCACCAGCAACATACAGAGGGAGCTAGATCTTATCGCAGGGCTAACGGAAGAACGTGCGTTACAGCACCCGCCTCTCAGTTCGCTCTATGACATCGCTTCCAGCGCCCGTTGCTTTGGTAGGGGCCTTGACGAAAGCTTTATGCTGTAAGACCCCTAAAATATTTTCGGGACGAGTCTGATATATGGGGATAGTCATCAACCGTTTGGCTCATCCACCATCCGGAAGCGTGGTTGACGAGGCAACGGCCTCTGCTGATCCTCGCATTCTGGTTCTTTCCGTCTCGCTCGATCTGGCTGCATCCTATATTCCCGTCATGAACTCAATATTTTCTGCTCAGAAATTGGTACGTGCAGTCGAGTTCGACGGGGTCATTCATGCATTCATGTAACTTGCTGCTTTTAGAAAGTCACCATCGATGTTTGCAAAGTATTCGGGGAGGAAACGGTGTTCCTTCAGCAGGCCGCGCACTTAACGGGAGGATCTTACATATATCTTGAGCGACGGGATGCCCTTCTGCAGTACCTCATGGTATGCTCTCTTCGTCTACAGCCGTTAAAGCAGTACCTACTCACCACTCCTTTCATCAGATGTCATTCCTTCCGCCTCCCTCCCTGCGGCACATCATAGCTGTTCCCCGGCAAGACAAGGTCGACTTCCGAGCTGCATGTTTCTGTCACAAAAACATCGTCGACATCGGATTCGTCTGCTCCGTTTGTTTGTCCAGTAAGTTTGCCAGCACGGTCAACTCAGGGGTATTAATCCCAGAATCATGGTCCAGTATTCTGTTCCCCTGTGCCCGTATGCTCGACCTGCAGGTTCGATATTTCCGTCATTGTCTAGTCGCCTCGCCGTATTGATGCCTTCATTTCAGGACCAAATTTCCCATGAAAACCCTTCAACGCCTTAATGCTTCTCGACCCGCTATACCACCCGCCAATGGCGTCTCAAACGGCACTCAACGGCCGCCGAGTGCACGACCCGGCCCAGGCATGTCCGCGAGTCTACGATGAGGCACATGACCATCTTCGTACGTCATGAGAAAAGATATGCGATACCAGAAGACCCACGTTGACGATAATTTGACCTCGCCTGGCAAATGTACAAGACGATGATGCGTTACGTTCCTTCGCGATGGACCCGAGTGGAAGGAGTCTGACGAGATTGCGGTTTCGTCTGAGGGGCACCGTGAAAGAAAAGGGCTTGGCAATCGGATGCTGCGGTCGCGATGTAGCAACCCTGTCTAAATGCTGGATAACACGGGATGGTGTCTCCGTAATTCACTTGCTAACTGACACCACGGATCGCGGGTCTCGTCCTGCCTTTGCGGCATGCTTCCCTAGATGCTCGCTCGCATGCGAAGGGGTGCGTTATGTTCTCACTAATCAGGATCACATGAAACGGGGGTTCTCACTGCCCTTATTTTACGTATCGGCGTGCTATGACCTCTTGCATGAACTGTCCCTGCTTTGGGCACCTCCAGGGTCCTCCGCGGAAAGAATCAATTAGCGAAAAGGTCCCAGATACATTCCGAGACTCGCCCCGATTCTAGATATTGTCTTAAACGTCATTATCAGAGTAGTCAAAGTGAGACCGTGTCGGCGCTGTACCGCCAATCGGTGAACGGCAAGGGCGATACCCGGGGAAGAAGTAGTTCGCACCCTGGAATTTCTCCAAGGGCAGTTCGAGGACCGTGGCGTAACAGCGAGACGATTGGCATGCGGTCGACTAGCATGGAAGGGTAGTGATGAATAACGGCGGGCGTCCATCATCGTTACTAAAATCGTGTTCCGTGTTCCGTAGAACTCTAGCCTGATGACCGCCGATCAATATGTGAACTATATTGGCGATGACTGACAGGGAGTTCTGACTTTTGGTTTGGGGTGACGAGACGACGCGTACGCAACGGCCATGCTTTGCGTAGTGAATGCGCACCAGAGTCTAGCTGCGGCGTGCATTGAGGAAGAATGGCTCTCCGCTGTGAAGTGAAAGAAGTACTACAGACCGGTGCCTTCATCCCCATCCACGCCTTGGGTGAGGAGAAGCACGCCTACGGCCGGCTGATGCTCCCTCGTTGATTCCACTTGCCTACGTCCCGAAGCGCAAATGCATTTTACGCCAACGTTTGAGAAACATCAGCGACGCACCGTAGAACTGATCGACCAATACGGATCGGAGGATCTCGTGCGTATCGTCGCCTCAGTGCTCACACGGTCCTCTCAGCCAGAGTTTTAGCCAGAAACGATTGCATGATGAGCTCCCCTTGTCCCGAGACACTACACGCAACGCTGCGTCCACCAACCGATCGTTCCGCCCAGCAGCCAGAACCAAACACCGCTGCCTATAAAAAAAATCATCACATCAGAGATTTTTCCATTAGTAGTCTGCGCGCATCTGACGACGAGATAGTTTTCGTCGACTGACCTCGCCTACGCGTCCAGAGTGCTTGAGCAGTATGCCCCGCTAAACACCAGCGGAACGATCACAGTAGTAAGTCGCGCGCGCGCCAAATATAAAGGAAGGAGTGAAAGCAGAAACACCACACACCTCGAAACGCCAGCAGCGACCTCAGGCTGCCGCCCGATATCACGCGCTCGCCCACAAGCGCGACAGCACCGACCGTGTCCAGCCGCACGCGCAATGGCTCCGCCTCTTCTTCTCCCGGCGAGGGCTCAATCTCATCGCGACGCTCGTCACGGTCCTCCCAGCGACGGCACCGCTCTCTCCACACGCGCCACTCCTGCCGTGCCCTCGGGCGACCATCTCCTCGAGGGCGTATCAACGACTCGAGCGCCCCGCTCTCTCGCGAACTTGACTGCGCCTTCTCCGACTAGCATCAACGGCGGCACGCGCCCCATCCCCGCCCCCTTTTCCCGCTCCCGCTCCGGCCGTCTCCTTTCCTCGAGGACGCAGCGCGCAAGTAACACAGGATTACGCACGCCACACACGGCGCCAACGCTTCCAAACGAGAACGTGAACGATGGCGACAGGGGCGGGGACGAGGGGCGGCTCTCCTCAGTGGACAACATGAGAGAGGCATCGCACTCCACTTGTCCGTCGAACGTGAGGTTCGAGCCATAGCCAGCGTTAAAATCGGGTCGTCTTCGAGCGCGACTATGACGACCGTCGTGGCATCGAGCGCAGACGATGACGATTCAAAGGAGCCGCCGCTGGAACTGTTGCTGCTGCTGTGAGTTGTTGTGCCGGAGAGCGTAGGGAGCGCGGACGAGATGGCTGTGCAGAGGCTGCGTTTGAGCGAGGAGTCAGATGCGGGCGGGTGATATCCTGCGCCTCCATGAGCGGCAATAATGTATAAGGTTGATGATGAGCACTCATCAATGTAGACTAAAGAACGGCGTCAGTCACAGGATACGTATACTATAATTAAATACGGTCCAGGCACTTGTGTATGTATCATATCGTCTACTCAATCGACCACAATTCTACAATGGTACAAGAAAGCTCTGCGAACGTACAATCGAGATATATCTCGACAAGCGTCAATGTACTGTTTCTGACTGAATATCCTCATAATCGTAGGAGGGCTCTCAAAGGACCCATCGTCCGAACCGAATGCATAGCAATACGTACACCGTGTGCGAATGCCCACAGGAGAGCAACTAGAACGAGTGTCATTAGGCCTTTGAAAACAACATAAATGTATCGTTTCAACTCACGTATTAGAATAGGGATCCAGAATAGCATGAGCATGCGATCCTCTACAACACAAAAGCATCAACATAGGTATTCAGTGACCCAAGCAACAACAAACCTTTGTTTTGAATTTGTCTCGCATGCTTTTTCCCCGGATGATACCCGAATGCATTCACCTCCCGGTAGTCTGGAGTAGGGCCGGTGTCATACCCTACTTTGCGAGCAATAGGTCGCTCTGGTGCAGGCATTGACGGACCCGCCACTGGCGGCTCACCATCGCCCTCTGCTCGGGGTGTGTACACCGGAGGTGACTCACCGTCGTGCATTTGCGCCGATGTCGTGGCTCCTTGCATGAGCCAGGACTTCTCTATAAAGGCACGCCATTCCTGCGGCGTTAGCAATGAGCGCATCTTGCCTTTGGGTGGTACCGGGCTTTGCGAGTCGGTGTTGGTATCAGAGACTGTGGGGTTGCGGAGAGATATGGTCCAGGGTACGTAAACTGGGAACACGGCCGGAAGTGCCCCCCATGGGACGCCAGGCATGCCCGGGAGGTGCAAAGTTGCGGAAGAGCGAGGTGCGGCATGTTCGGGATGATACCATCTTTCGGCTGCACACGTGCCAAAGTACGTTGAAGCTTGCGCATGAATGTCGCTGCTCGCTTCTCGTCAACGCCACTGTCCTTCTCTTCTCCCTGCGCCGGTAAGTCATGACCACTATCTTCAGGTGAAAATGAAGGGGCTGCGTCGACCCTGCGACGCCGTACCCGCGAGGCGTGCCGTGAAAGTGCCACATTGCGGACAATTTCATCCCCAGAATCTTCGCCGTCTCCCCACTGGGACTCGCCATCCTCCACGGTATCCTCCAGCATGAGGTCGGTAAAACTGAAATCAGCCAATTCTTGGGCCGTTTTGCCTTCAACATTAACAATTTCCACGTTGGCTCCAGCGTCAAGCAGCACAGCAGCGCAACCTTGTGCCCCAACTAGGCTGGCGAGATGCAACGCCGTATGACCATTGTGATCCCGCGCGTCCTTATCAACTTCATGCTCGATCAAGAAGCTCACGAGCGTCGGGTACTTGAGGAACGCGGCAAAATGCAAGAGCGTCTGTCCGCCGCTTGTCTTGTGGTCCATCGCCCTGGCAAGAGAGGCTCCCGAAGGCGTGTCGATCCGCACATCAAGCAAAGACAAGAGATCAATAACCATCTTCTCCAGTCCACTCCAGGGACCCATATGATGAAGCGCGGAGCGGAGGCTGAGTGAGATGGAGTCGGCAACATGTTGCGTTTCGTTGGGTGCATTGGACCCGCTAAGCGCATCCTCATTCGCCGGCCCAACGATTCGCATGGCAACGCTCTTCGCGTCTTCTAATCTACCCGTCATCTTGAGGCCGACGACTTGAAGAGCCAATTCCATCCTGATATCCCAATGACATAAGTAAGGCGTGAGGACGAAGGATATAGACAAAAAAACTAACAGCGCCCGGTCTGACTCGTCCGTGTAGGTAAACAGGCACGGCGGAGTGCCATCGTCATCCTTTTGCATCCCATTAAACCACACTGCAACAACACCTGATGTTTGGCGAGGCGGTAGGATACAAACGAGCGTATTGTCACTCCAGCGTTGCGTAGAACTTGCCATAACGTCTCCAAAGAGGCAATCGAGTTGCAGTGAAGGATGGAAATTTGACCCAAGTATAGTGACCTCAATACCGCCAATAATCGGACCAGAGGATGGAATGAGTCGATGGATACGCGGCTGAGGAACGGGCGTCAAGGACGGAGGCTCAGGGAAGAACATGAATGGAAGTGGCGCTGAAGCGAGGGGTTCTTGTAAAAGTTGGTATTGAGGCACAGACATAGCCACGGGAGATGGAGGTGCAGTAGGCAAGAAGGTAGAGGGGTGGACACTACTCTCCGAGTCTGCTAAGGATGTCATATCAACCAACGATTGAGTCGATAGTAGCATCTCGGAAGTGTCAAGACTAGCGGACTCGGAACGAGGAGAGGCAACGGAAGATTTTGGCGAAGGCAGAGACCCTTCCGCTTTTGGAACAACAAAGCTGTCGGAAGCGGGAGGTGAGGGAGGAGCTGTGCGACAGAAATGACTAGGAGGTCCAGAGCTGGCAAGTTGAGAAGGAGTAGTTGCGCGAGTAGGAAGTGCGGACGTAAAGACTGAAGGTGAGGTCAGGCTTCCTGAGCTGCTTCTTCGGGACATTTCTTTAAGCTCGCCGCGAGAAGCACCAAAAGCGTTGATTTTGAGCCTCTTTTTGCCTTGATCCAAAGTTACCTCATGAGTGTGTGAATGCTTACGCTTGTAGGAAGTTGCCTTCACGGAAGGGGTAGCATCGCCAGGTACCTGGGACCACCCAATTTCCGCGGGGTAAGAATGCTTTGCATTAGCCCCAGTGCTTTTGTGATCGTCTGTGATCATTATTGGATGTGTGGTCCCGGTACCAACAACTCTGCCGGTGTGGTCGGACATGGTGAAATGAACATGGAACCCAACTCGCTCGCGTGGTGACGACAGTAACAGGTGATACGCAGCGGAAAGACAACGGTACCAGAAGAGAAGCTGAGCACTTCAGGACAGTTGAATTGAACAATGTTGAAAGGCTCAGTTGTGCCATTGGCCGTAGCATTTGCGGCCTCGGGGAGTCGAGTCAAACCGCTGAGGGCGCACACGCTGTGCCAATTTTCGGGCGACACGCTTTGCCTTCGCAGAACTTTAATGGGAAGTGCAATGAAGCTGGTAAATGACGTACTTCACGAACTTGACAACTGGAACAACAGGCAACGCGAGAATGAGGGGGCGATGCGCATGTTATCTCCACAGCGAGCTGTAATGTGTCTTCAACCAAAGGATCTAAGGAACCGGACCTAAATAAACACTGATGGGCAAGAGAAAAGAGACAAACCTATTTTGCCTTCCTTTCGGGTTCTTTTCTTCATAGCTGTGCCTTTAGGCAACCTCAACCATTTCCATGAACCAACACGATCATATTGGGAGGGGTGGTCCCCCTCAGTCGCACTTGCATGGGCTAGATCGACGGTGACGCGTACTTGTGTTTCGACGCGAGACTTTGTACCGCCCTCTGGTATGCTAGGGAATATTATGGCAAGACTATCGAGTGAAATGGCGTGAGTGGCCTCGGAGGATACCGGATAGGCTGAAAACCACGCACTTTGAACACGACTCCTTCGGGGGGTATACGACGGTCTGTGAATCTAAAGGATTTCTTTTGCGCGGTTGTGGAGCTGGAGGAGGAACTGGCTTGGTCGGAGTTGTAGGTAATAACGGGGGGACTGTGATGACTGCGGAAAAGGGCAGAACATCCCCAGGGGACTGAGATGGTACAATAGGGGGCGAATCCGATGCAGAGGTATAGGGAAGGTTGGAAGGTACCATAGAAGTGGCAGAGGATAGAGCTGGAGATGAAGAACTAGAACGTGGCTTTTGAGACCACGTGTGTGGATCTATCTTAGAGGTGGGAGCTCACTATCATATGGGTAATCTTGAATAAGGTCATCCAGTGAGAGAATATTCATGGTATCTTCTTTGGCTGTGTTGAGAAACCGGGGCGAGTTCTCGTCCCAACATACTGGGGATGGAGAGGTTGGCTCGGCTGGTAGTGTCTTACACCATGTGGAGAGGTCAACTGCGGTAGGTAATGGAGCGACCTGGGTGCTGTCGTCGGGAGTTGAGGGAGTCACTGGGGACGGAGAACGAGAGAGAGCGGTTGTGAGGGAAGGGGAGGAGGGGGACATGGGAGATAAAGAGAATGTGGTCTGCTCTGCTTTGCTCTCGGCTCCACCAATCTGCCCGCGAACTCTAAACACCGACAAGAGGCCAAGGCTCGCTTCCGATTTATTCTACCCAGCACTACCGTAGCATCGTTGGAATTACATTGTGACTCTGAGAGATGTCGCTTTGTCGTCATGGGTCCGTCATAGAACCAAACGGGCCCTTTCAGAATACTGTAATATGGCCTCAAATATTGCCTCCGTAAGAAATGGATTACATCAGCAACATGAACACGCTGCCTTGGCGCGTCTCTCTCACTTGTCATTCTACGCGTCCATAAGCCTAAATGAAGCGCGGCGCAGAGAAACAACTATCAAAGGACGACAACCCGGATGACGAGGTTGAGGTGTGCACACCCATCTAGAGCCCTTACACAGCTTGCCTTAGCGTATGTTTCAACAGGAAGTCCAATCGGGTTTCCAAATCGCCAAGGAGTCCGAGCTGGCAAGGCGGGAGTACGTCCATTCGTCGCTGGTCCTTGCACTTTCTTGAGCTTATTGACTACTCTTGTAGGATACGGGGTCTTCCCAGGCGAAGAAGCCCCGCCGTCGCACCCGCAATCCCCCCTCCCACCACCGTATGTCCTAACCCTTCCTCCTCACCTCCCTTCCACTCACGTCAAACAACATTACCAGCAGCCAACTGCTTCCCAAAAATTTGGTAGCTTCTCAGGATTTGGAGCAACAACTGGCGGACCATCTCCCTTTTCGTTCGCTCCTCCGCTAGCTCAGAAACCAGCTGATGCTCCAGCCGTCTCGGAATCCGCGTCCAACGCCACCAAAAAGTTTGCGTCTTTCTTGGTCCTTCTTCCACCGCAGGCGCAAAGCCAGTGGTATCATCCGAGACGCCAAAAGAGGATGCGTCGGGTGACACGGATGAGGTCGCGCTCAGGTATTACACTTCCCTTCGTGGGCTCAACACATCTTTTCTATCCGCTGTCTCGAAAGCTTTGGAGTCCGATCCTTTCGTCGACGTTGCGGACATCTTGGAACAATACAAAAAGCATCGTATTTCGGTGCAACAAGACTATGACGGTAAATCTTCTCACGCGAAGGCGCAGAGCCTACGAGTCCACCAAGCAAGCCTCTTTCCTGCTGCCCCATTTTCCCTCCTAAGTCTACTACATCCAGTCCGCCACGATGCCGACACCTCCACCAAGCTTCGCAGGCTTCGGTCTGCTGCTGCGCCTGCAACCGGTTTCACACCCAGCCCTGCAGCGCCTACAACCATCCATCTCCTTTCGGCTATTCATCATCAGCACCCGCATCTTCTGACCCTAAACCTGTGTCGACGGCCTCGTCCTCGTCCTCGCCCTTTTCTAGCTTCACTGGCGCGACAACTTCATCCTCCCTGTTCAAACCAGCTGCATCTCAAACACCAAAGGAGGTGAGTCTACTCCTTCAATGAATTCCCCCTTCTCTCTTGGCACATTCGCACCCTCTAGCACATCAGGTACCTTTGCTTTCGGTGGCAGCAGCGGCAGCACCAGCCTGCCCGGCACCAGTTCTTTGCTCTTTGGCAACCCACCAAAGACCTCTACGCTCTTCGGTTCTGATAAGGTGGCTCCGGAGGAAAAGGACAAGGAGAAAGACAAGCCTGCTTCATCTACGCCACCACCTGCATCGTTCTCCTTTACCATGACACCTGGAACGAATCTTTTCAAGGACACTACAACAGGCTCTTCGGGTTCAAGCATATTCGGCGCATCAACAACGATGAAATCAGTTGAGGAAAAGGATAACAAGGAGAAAGACAGGGCAGGGCCAGCACCTCCTAGCAACGTATTCGGAGGGTCATTCGGTGCGCCTTCAAAGTCATCGCCGTTCACTTTTGGCTCGACGGTGTCAGCGGCTACACCCGCTCAGTTCGGGTTCGGCGTCTCCCCGGGGGGGAGCGAGAAATCGTCGCCACCGCCGCCTAAGGCGGGCAGCATCGGCTTTTCGTTTGGCTCGCCGTCACGCACGTCATCACAGGCGACACCATCGACAACGACGACTGGCTCGGTCTTTGGCTCCACTTCAACAATGTCCACGTCCGCCCTGGAGTGGCGGGCGCAGCTACTGCAGGAGGTACAGCAGGTACAGCCGAATCAACACCCGCGTCAACGAACGCGAGCACGCCCACGCCCACGCCCGCACCTGCACCAGCTACTGCCGTGCCCACACTTTTTGATGCGCCCTCTTCTGCCGCGACGCGAGGCAACACCCCTGCGACTGAGGGCTCGTTGGAGGAAGACGGATTGGCGCGGACGATGTCCCCGGGCTTCATGGTGGGGAAGGCGAGGGGGAGGAGGACGAGGAGACGACGTATACGGTCAAGGCGAAGGTGTTCAAATTCACGACGGATCGGGAGGGCAGCCCTACGTGGTCTGATATGGGTATCGGTACGTATTTACTCCCTCTTGCTTTTTATTATTTTTCCGGGCTCACTTTAATTTCGCTGTTGAATATAGGCATGGTCCGCCTCAAGAAACACAAGGAAACTAACACCCGGCGGGTCATTCTGCGCTCTAACACCACGGAAAGATCATCATCGTGCGTTGGCATTCTCTCACTTCTCAATCGTCCTTGTTGAACTCATACGACTATTTTTTGGGGGTCATTAGAACTTCCGTATCTATCCCGGATTGCAGCCAAAGCGCACAGGCAAGACTGTCGCTTTCACGGGTCATATTACTTCACCTGGCAAGGATACGCAGTCGGTGCAGTACCGTCTACGCGTAAGTACCGAACTCATCGCGACCGAGTTGGCGGAAGCGATGGAGCGCGAAGTGAGGCTGGTGCAGGCCAACTCGAGCCCAAGTACTTGATGCAGATATGAAATGGTACACATCTCTCTGCCTTGGGGTGATATACAAATCCTCCTCCCTTCCTCTAGCATGGTGCTATGCTACTCTCAGATTACAACTGATTGCCCGGTTTGTGTTGTGGGTCGGCGCACCTTGCGAAACGAATGCGCGGAAGTAGGAAGCGGTTTTTACTTATAGTAAATGGAGAGACACTTGATTTCACTTTCCCGTGAAGTGGCTCTGTGCGTTGTGCCAGATCGAATTTAGCACGAACGCTTGGCTGAGGAGCATCTCGATTTCGTGGTCCATCCAATCTTGTGTTGGTAACGACTGCAGGAACATAATGATGCCCTGGGTTTCGGGGGAGGCAACGTGAGAATTGACATGACAAGCCAACGACCGACTCTCACACACCTGGAAGTCCATCTCACGGAGCTTGTCGCTCCACCGGACGAGAAATGCCGAACACACGTACAAATGAAATTGAGAAAAGGCATCCGGACCTTCCGCCTGTCGTAGACAAACATCATTATCAACCATAGCATTCCATTTGTCGAGAACGCCGCAAGGACGCACCAGATAGGTATCCCACATCCTTACCGTATTCTTCACGCTGATCTCGCGCATTAGCAAGCAGTTCATCCATCTGAACGCAAATTGCATGAACTCGACGCCTTGCGCAGCCAGGTGCTCAGACAGCGGTGCATCAATGCGTGCAACGAGCTCCGCCATGCGCTTGACGCTGCGCTGGATACCCGGCTGCGCAGTGATGTAGTTGTCTTGGATCCCGTCGAGTAAACGCGAGAGGCACCAGAACGAATCGGCCTCACGGCGTTGAGGACAGACGGAGGGAGAACCGAGGGATCGATTTCTTCAGGGTCAGCATCTGCGAGTTTGCCTCGTGTGATGACTTGTCGCTTGTTACTGGCAGAACCACCTACCGACATATGCAGACAGGAACACTTCAAAGAACGGTGTGGCGAGGTCGTTTATCCCTTGCACGTATCCACTGGCAGGGTGCCGTATCGCCCATACGTACAGTATACGCTCCAGACACTGTAAAAGAAGAGGCATGAGGCGGAGATAAGTCAATAATATGATGCGGCCGTACGCGTTGTGTCGAAGCTTGCATCCATAGCTGCACCCCAGGTCGTGTCCGCGGCACATCTATCTCAATTTGGTGCCATATTTGTTGATCCAAGCCATCTTTTCCCTAGCAAAGGTGAGATCGACGAGCGACTGGTACTCTCCACGCTTTCTCTCCAATGTGGATGAGCGCAGGCGCGTAGGAAGTGGTAGATAGCCCTTGGAAAGATGAGGCTAGTGTGACACACACGGGATGCAATCTGATCGCACCAGGAGTAATGGCCAAGCTAGTGGACGAAGGTCTTCAGGAATCCCAGACCAGGCCAATTTTCGTAGCTCAGCTAAAAGTCTTTAGAGTCAGATGGGTCCTGGTTCAGTAAAGAAAGAAAGAGGACGAACCCATGTCCACATCCTCACGCGACAGACATTCGACGAACTTATGATGACGATTGGCTTTGAAAGACTGCTCGCGCTTCAGCTTTTCCGATGAGTCGCCGGAGAGCGGGGACGACGATCTCGAGCGTTGTGCCGATGGGGACTCTGCGCGACTACGCCGACCCGTAGAACGTCTAAGAAGACGCAAAGGATCTGTGTGACGGGTGTATGTGTGTGCATGTGTAAATTCACGCATATATGATGGCAAAAAGTCTGGAACAGTGCCACGCACCATTTGCAATCTCTACTGCGTCCTGTCTGACGCACGCAGCGCCCAGCCGGACCTTGGGCACTACAGGCATGTCGACGAACAACTCTGCACCGAGGTCCTCAAAAGTCATATCAGTGTCCGCATCATCGCCGCCACCACCGCCTTCCTGCCGCGACTCAGGCAGAGGGAGAGCTGTTCCATCCCCATCCCCATCCCCACCGTCCTCGTCCGCTTTCAGCACGATCGTCCAGCCGTTCTTCGTGGGAGGAATCGAGTCGGCATGAGACGGGTATGGCGACGAGCCGGGGGGGCTCTGTGCGCTGACGTGTGTGTATGAGAAAGCGAGGGTGGACTGGAGCTATTCTGTGATTTGCGGGGAACAGGGACGGGCTTGGGCGCAGACGGGGACGTAGACGTCGCACCCGGCTGTCGAGGATGCGCGGTTTGGTTAAGCGAACGACCCCAGGCAGACTGGGAGTTTGAGACCGACTCCGAGTCGGATGTGCTGTCCCAGGCATCGTCCTCACCCCACTCTGTGCTCGAGTAGGAGAAATGTGAGGTTGGGTTGAGGCTGATGTGGGGCCTCGTTGGAGGCGGACGAGCAGCCATTTGGTTGAGGAAGCAGAGCTGAACGGTTCAAAAAGAGAAGCAACTGAGCGAGTGACGCCTGGCGCGACAGCTGTACACTACACTACACTACGGTAACACAACACATCATGATGCAATCTACACCCCACTAAAACAGCGTGATGAACACCGCCGCTGTCATCACGCCGTTTTACGGGAGGACCAGCTAGGCATACATCTTACACGTACAGCGTTCGCTTATCCAGTTAGTACTCCAAACATCAACTTCCTCGATTTGAAAATTTCCCTTTGCACCTGAAGAGCGAATGCGACTCGACTAGTACCTATAATTGTAGATTGGCGTGCTGCAGCAGAACCTCTTCCGACCACCCGTAGTAGTTCTTCAGCTTCTTGCCCCACTTTTGCAGAGTGATCGGGTCGATTGTACTCTCTGGGTGAGCTGTATCCAAGGCCAATTTTTTTAGGGGAGACGGATCCAGGAAAACCCAGCGAATACGGCAGAGCACTTACGCTTATGGAACGAAATGGATCGCAATGCCGGATCAGGCGGCTGGAAACGTACACTTGAGCCCGCAGTACTCGCATCCACTTCGAAACCCATGTCGATCATCACCTTTATCACGTTGGGAAGAAGAGCACAGATAAGCGGAGATTCCACTCACCTTGACGAAGTGATCCCACTTCATTGGTGGCCCGCCTTTCTTCGCGCTCTTATCCGCACCCAGGATTTGCGCCAAAAACCCGCTGCTCTTCCTATTCATGTTCTTGAACCACGTGCCGAGGTTCCGCTTCTCCTTCTTCTCGTCCTCAGATGCGTGAGGCACAGCCTCCCTCGTACGGCTGAAACGCGAGAAGAAGCCCCTCTTAGTGTCTTGTTCCTCTACTGGCGCGAGGCTCGGCGCCTCCGCGCGCGTCTTGACCTTCACCTTTTGCTCCGTCAGGTTCTCAGACTGCAAGTACGAATGGGCAGACTGTGCGCGGGTCTGCTCCAGCGAAGTGGTGGACACGCTCGCAAAGCTCGTCGTCGAGCTCGTTGCCAAATTCGGCTGGCGCATAGTTGGCTGACGTTTCTCCGGTTTCTTTTTCTTAGCTTGCGGCGTCGGCGCGGGAGCTGGTGGGAATTCCACTATGAGCGGAGGCGGAGGTATAATCGGTGAAGCTGGCTCGATGATTGGTGAGGACGGTGGTGGAGAGCTGGGCTCCGGCACGTCGACTTTGTCCGCAGCTGACGCTGGCTTCTTTTTCTTTTTCGGTTTTTTCTTCTTCTTCTTTTTGGCCGCCGTGTGTGGTGCATCCTCATCTTCGACTTCTTCAATGGTTACAGTGCGCCCTATGACTGCTGTTAGATAAAGAAATCGCTCGTCAGGGCATTTAGGATGGGACTGAAACGTACCATCCTTGCCTTGCCTGTCCGTGGATAGATTAGGGAAAACAGGGGCCACCTGCTTCCCAGGTCGATTCGTTCGGAGTCGAGGGTTCGAGGAGATAAGGCGGCCTGGCCATGATCCACAGCTTAACAACCCTATCCATCAGATAAGCAAACGACGCCATTTACCTCGGAGGGCTCCCAGCGCTTTGAGAAACTGGTTGTCATTTGATTCTTTCTCAAAGGCCTTCTTCTCCTCGAATATTTCTGGACGTTCGATTGTAATACGCATCGCTTTGCGCAGAAGATCACTCAGCTCTGCCTCCTCCTCTGAATCGTATTCGCTCGGATCCTCTCCATCAAAATCTATGGACCCGTCCTCGCTCTCATCAGCACGTCCCTTCATGGCCGCACCAGAGTCGGCGGAAAGGTAGTCTGAAGCGTCCTCTAGACCAGGCATTGATGATCTTGACGGATCACTGTCATATCCGTCCGTCGTGATCTGCAAGGTTTCGCGACCCCCAGCCTTTCTTTTTGGCTCTGGGGAGGCTCTGGGCGCCTTGGTGTTGCGCCTACCGGGTGACACCGTGGTACTCCATTGAGGGACACGCAAAAACTCATCCTCTACCTGCCACAGAGTGTCCAGGTCCAAGTGGGTGACGGCTTTGTACGTCTGTGGTATGCATCAGTGTGGTCATTCATAGATTTCCGAACGTGCCCACGTCATTTATGCGAGTCCACATAGCATCAACCACACCACTCTCTTTCGTTCTCTCCAGCGGAAATATGATATCAAGATTCCTGCCAAGTTTTCTTGAAGCCTCTTCGGAGAGAGACTGAGCCTCAATCCACAAACTTAGCTCTTCAGGCACGTCCCGCGACTGATTTCGCCATTTCTCGCCTTGTGGACCGAGAAGCGGCGCATCTAGTGTCTCTTGCAGCTGCAATGCGACCTGATCATAATGTTGCTCGATCAGTGAGTCCGGTGTGGAGTTAGCATGGACATTTACGGCAAGATCACCCAGTGCATCGAACAGTGCCTTCGGGAAGCGCCTTCTTTCACGAGGGGCTTCTTCTGTAGCGTCCTCTAAAATTCGAGCCAAAATATACTTTGGATACCGAGAGTTGGGAAGGCAAAGCTCAATGACAATCGAGTCGACGTAAGACTTATAGGCGTCACGAAGGGCAGTCCAGTCAAACATGAATTCGGGGTTGTTGGGATCGCTCTCTTCGTATTTCTTGAAATACATTCTGAAGGGCTCTGGGAGAGGAATGATGACTGGTTCATTTCGTAGGGACTGGGACGATGCACACCAGCCGTTGCAGCAAGTAATGAAAACCGCGCTTGGAGGGCGTCTATGAGAGCGCGGAGGGCATCGCACACGGCGAGATACTCTTGTCTCAGATCCGGTTTATTTGCCAGCTGCGACCGAACTTTGCTGTTGTTAACGCCTTTTTGTTCTAGAAGTTCGAGGCGGTCTCGGACAATCTTCCAAGCAGAAGCAAGCATGTATGAATTATGTATGCTGTTTTTGGAATAGGCGCGCTCAGCAGCGTCACAAGCAGACAGGTGGAATCCTACCGGGTACCGAGTGCATCAATCACAGTACCTCTGTCACTTAAGGGGTCCTGGTGTGTACTTTCCGGCAGCTGGGAAGGGCTAGAACAAACTTCCTTCGACAGCTCGTGATAAAAGAGATCTGGGTCTTTGAGCCACTTGATACTATCGACGTGGGCTATTAAAGGGGTATAATCATCGTCTTTGATGAAGACAACAGAAAATCTAAAGCCTACCACTATATTCCGCATCTGCCGTGTTGAGGAGACGTTCAATATTGAACGGGGAAGCAAGAGCATTTTTGGTCGACTGTGCAAGAAGGTCCGCTTTTCAACGAGAGGGCTGGGTGTTCGGTCAGTTTGCTCTATTACTGGGCAACTTACCTCCTAATAAATCGAGTTTCTCGCGACCAATTGGCTTTCTCAGCGACATGAGCTCCCCTGTTCCCACCGCACCTTGCTTGCCAGAACGCAATACGAGCGCACGCTTAGTGGAAGGCAAAAAACCATTCTCGTCGAGCCGGCTGGGATGCTTGACTTGAACTTGGCGGCTCCCGCGGGTGACAAGATCTGTATGGCTAGATGGCACAGCCGAGCCGGGAAGTAGCCTGGCTGCTGTTTTCCTCGGAGGCATGCACTGGTCGGCTCAATGGGTTGGAACGTGCAAGGAAGTCTTTGATGCCGAGGCTGTGTTGTTGGTCGCTCAGTCGGCCCGTGCCGTGACTACAGTAGATATGATTAGATAGGCTCACGCAAGTATCTATATCTCTTTCGACGACGCATATACGCGGCTGTGTCCGATGATAGCATTAGGTACATGGAGAAGCTGTGATCGTCACCATAGCTCTGGGTGGTGCTTAACTGATGAGGTCGGCCGAGGATGACCTGTACACACGTGCGATGGCGAGAAGTGAGTGGCAAACGCGGTCCATCATCATCATGAATAAAATGCAATCCTTGCAATCAAACTCGTCCCAGCTTCTGACCCCTTCTTTTCCTCCTTCCCTAGGCCCTGCTGGCCAGGTTCCATACCCTTTTCCTTCTTTCCTTCTTTGATAGACTTACTCGGCCTTGATGGTCACATTCAATGTTTCTGGTTCGCGGATTCACCTCAACATTGCAACGTCGTTGACTTTCTTTTGATCGGATTCAGCCGATGACGCCTCTCCTTTGATTTCATACAGTCCGGCGGGTGCATGGGCGGATTCGCCTTCAAACGACTCGAGCGCTATGGTGCGTCCTGTACAGTATGACACCTCCACATCCACATGTTGATGGCGATACCAGTCATATTCCCAGCGGTCATGGCACACGTCCTCTTCTTATGGTGCATCGGCAACATTTCGATTCAATGGCAATAATTATTCCTCGTCCTTTCCCATACCATCTGATTCCGTTCTCCAGGGACTGGAATATGGTTCTTTGGAGCAAAAAGGCCACGTTACGGGCCTTACATTATCTCCATTGATGGCCAGTCTGTATCCGGAAATGCGCAATCTCAAAAACCATCATTCCAGCAATTGCTTGGTGGTCGTTCTGGCCTCTCGAATGGCCCCCATACCGCCGTGTTCACCAACACCGGCTTAGGCTCTTATATTGACCTTGACTCGGTTATTTTCGAGACACAGATTGGTTCTACTTAGTGCGTTTTCATATTCTCGGTACGTGTAATCAATCGAACTTGGACGCCAGTAGTGCAGCGATATCAGAGACGACGATGGATGATACTAGCCCTGCCATCACTTATTCGCCTGCGCGGAACTGGGTTTTTACCAACATGCAAGGGTCTTTTAATGACACACTTCAGTACGTTCTGCATTCGTGAACCTTTAGTTTTTGTGCTAATGTGTTCTTCAACTACCAGTTTCACCCAGACTGGGGGAGCACGCGCACAGTTCTCATTCAATGGCGATGCGGTTGCTATCTACGGGGCGGTTTCGCTTGCGGACTACATTGTGACAACGGATGGGGTGATACAGTCGCTCCAGAGCAGCTCAAGTAGCAATGTCCATAGAGATGTGAGTACGCTGGGCTGCCCTCATGCCGCGCGCTAACACTCTCATCACTTGCAGACCCTGTTGGTCAGTTTAGTTATAGTTTGGACGAGACTCTGTAATTGATTTCACGGCAGTATTTTACAGGCAGCTTGACATCTGGCTTACACAGTCTCACTTTGACCACGAATCCAGCGCAGTCTGGGCAGTACAATGCGAGCACGTTAATGGGCATCGATAAGATAATCATATTCAATGCCGTCAACGGAAGCGTCACCCAGCCAAGCTTAGTGGGCCTTCCCCCCAAATTGGCGGAGGCCCACTTGGCCTTGCCGGACCTGGAAACAAGTGCACTAGCAGGGAATAACTTGGAGTAAGTGTCATACTCGACCGTTGTACCGCCTGGGTGGTGCTCAGTACAAGGTCATAGGAATAATACAACTCAAGGATACACCCAGCGACGCTCTTCGAAACGGCCCAACGTAGCTGTCATCGGAGGAGGGATAGCAGGCATTGTCACTTTGCTCCTACTCGTCACACTAGCCATCCTTCTTTTTCGCCGTCGCCGTCCTCAAGATTGCAGTTTGTATCGCAAATTTCTATTCGGCAGCCTAAGACACCGATACTGCCGATGCAGCCCCCTCCTAAGCCGAGCATTAGTTTACCGAATCCTTTCTCGGAACCTTGTGATCTCGAGAAGATCGCTCCCTTCTCAATACCACTTGAGCCTAATGAAAATCCCTTCACGGACGATGCTCGGGCGAACTTACCTTGGGTCCCAGAGGCGTGCGTGACGCGGGATGCGTACGATGGCCGGTCAGGTAAATGGCAGGTTCAAAGCAGGGCAGTGCGTAGCGTTTCTTATAAAATTTGATTCGTATGAAAGGCCTGACAACTGACGACTGTTGCTGATGATCAGCAGCCACGGCGCCCACTCGCCTAGCGCGACCGCCTACGTTGAAGCTACACTTGGGGGGCAGAAGTGTATGGCCTACGGGTACATTGTTGTGTGATGGATAAGATCATTTCCGACATACTCCGACATACAAGAAGAGAGAGTCGGCCGGGGATGAAGTGAGGTGACACTGAGGTGACCGAGGCACCCGGGAAGAGATCTTGGCGATGGTCGTCAAGCGACACAATGGCTGTGGGGGAGGCGTGAGACATTGTTCCTCAAGCCGCATGTTTCCTGTGGCCAGCGCTACCTTCCTCTTCTTCCACTCCTTCGCTCCTTATTTCGCTTCGCTTTATTCTCCCTGCTTTTCTTCGTTCGAGCAGAGCTCGTTTTTTGCTCTTTCTTTTTCTTCTTCTTCACCCCCCAGTGGCATAGTCCCTTCCTGCAAGCAGGCATTCCTCAAATCCACTTCTCTTTGTGTCCAGGTGGCCGCCTTCCATCCCAACAGTCCTTTGCTACTTCATCCTTCCCACTACTCTAACAAAACACTCCGACATCCCGTCCAGCTGGTCTTCAAAATGGGAAAATTCATCTGGCACGAACACGCGCGCTACGTCTCGATCACGGCCTCCCTTTGTAAGTTGACAATCCGTCTTCTCATCTAAATTGCGGTAAACTTAGCGAACACAGATACTGTTTGGGCCGGCTATTTTGGGCTTATCTACCGCAAATTCTTCTGGGACTTTGTCAGTGGTATCATGCGTAACCCTGGGGGTGTACAGTGCGTGTTTCAAACCTTCCATCTTTTCCTGTTTCTGAATCCTTGTTTCTTTCTGATTCGTGTCCCTAGACCGGCGAACCAGGATGCATTTTTCATTGACATTATAGTCAAGGCTCCGATTATTCCGATATTCTCAATCATCCTGGGTCTCATCATTGTTGCCTTCGAATACCCCGCGCCATTCATGAAAGGCATCGCCGCACAGCGAAGTCTGATCAGTAGAGTTGTACTTTTGTTTTTCCAGGCATTTTTCGCCATATTTTTCTACCAGGTGCGTTTCCTCCCTATTTCCTCTGTCATCAAATGACCGGAACGGTTCTTAAGGGGACGAACGGGGCTATATGGTCTCTTGTTGCTATCCTCGGTTACACCCGTGCCATGATGTTAGGGGAGGTGATGAAGGAAGCAGAGGACAACAAAGGCAGAAAGGAGCATGTTTGACACTTGTCATTGGGAGGTGCAAGTATAAAGTCTTTACCCCTCTGGCCGCGCATGGCCGCGGCGCAGAAGTGCTAGTCTTTGTTTTTCTTTGCTGTCACTTTGTTCTTTTATAAAGCACCCTCGGATATATGGTGTTTGTATTAGTAGGTGTTCTATACATCGTGTGAACCCGCTCCATCACCATTTCACGTCGTCTGATTTCGAGTATCTCAGCGTCGCGGAAAGTCATGTCCGCTTCGACGCCATCTGCCATCATCTCAGCCATCCGGCCTGCTTTCGACAAGGGAAAAGAGTCGGGCGATCTGCTCTTCTTTCCCTCCCAAACCCACACGCACAAGGACCTGTCCATCGATGTGGGTCAAACGCACCTTCCCCATAGCTCAGGCCGAGACTTGCGCGCGCACGCGCATCAGTAACCATCTTTTTTTTTTTCGTTGTAGTTCGAGATCAGGCTATGCCCAGCACTGCTGGAGAAGCCTGAAATGCCGACCACGCACATTGATGGGCGCGAGAAGGCAAAGAAGGAGAAGCGTGGAGATGTGTTTGAGCCGCCGTACAATCCGAACCTTTATGTCGGCGAGCTGCAGGACGAGGAAGAGGGCGCCGAATACGTCGTCTTGGTCAGTCGGTTGGTCCGCCATCTTATGATTTTGAGGGAGCACTGTGAACGAACGAGCCGACGTTGCACGGTGCCCTTGCCTGATGGCTTCTTCTTTATAGCTCAACAAGTACTCTGTCGTCGAGGAACATTTTCTCCTGGTCACCAAAGGTGCGTTTGTTCACTGACTGTGTTACGCACGCAGAGATCATGGCGGATAATCGTGCGGTTTCTTCCGATGTGGTTTTTTCCTTCGTAGAGTTCCAAAGCCAGACGTCGCCGTTGCGTCCTAGCGACCTCCTGCAAGCGTATCTGTTGCTGCATGCAGCGCGCGCCGCGGGAAAGCATCTGTTTGCGTTCTACAATTGTGCGTAACTAAGCTGTCATACCCTCATATCGGGTGCCCCTCTCCCATTCCAACATCCAAGCTTGACATCTTTATTCTTTCCCTTGAAAGGCGGCGACCTTAGCGGAGCAAGTCAGCCGCACAAGCACTTGCAATTCTTTCCTACAGACAACGAGGATGGTCCCCCAGTCGAGCGGCTTGCAAGGGCCGCACGGATAGACAAAGACGGTCGGTGTTCATAATCACTACCGCTCCCGTCCTGGGAGTATAAAAAAGTGATCTAAACTTGTCCCATTAATCAACCCCCAAACAAAAAAACGACAGACAAACCGTTTTCGCTCTCCGCCTTCCCCTTTGCGAACCACGTCCGGCGACTGGCGCTGCACGCGTCCGCGCCGCGACGACGACGCGCGCCGAGCTCGAGCCACGCTCACGATGGCGTTCCTCGAGCTCCTCGAGCTATGCATCTCGACCGTGCGGCACACAGCGGACTACCCCGCGGCCCGCCGTCCTACAACGTCGTGCTCACGCTCGGACACATGTACGTCTTCCCGCGGCTGCGCGAGACGCACGTGCTGGCCGCGTCGCGCGAGCCGCTCGGTGTCAATGCGCTCGGCTTTGCGGGGCTCTTGCTCGTCAAGAGTGCTGATGAGCTCGAGGCCGTCAGGTCCGAGGGACCCGGTAATGTGCTTAGGGGCGTCGGGTGCGAGAGCGTGCATGAGATGCAGGTTGTGGGTGGGCCGGAGCTGGATGGTGATGTTGGGTCTGCGTAGGCAGCAGGCAGGTGCATGCGCACGCACGTGGTAGTGTATCACGGTGTGCCAGAAGGGCGATTATACCGAATTCCTGAGGAAAATTCTTTTACGGAACGGTTGTGATGGATAGAACGTGGTTTGATCAATGGCCGTGCTTCCGATTGATCACCGTATTTGCCGTATCCCACGACGTCGGCAAGAACGCGATACTTATGGATTCTGAAGCTCTTCAGATTCATTTCGATCTCAATGTTCTCTTTTCTACTTGGTGTGAACACCACAAAGCGTCACGTGAGATAACACTTGCTCACTCGCATCTACATCTACATTGAAGCGGCAGCTATCGTGCCTCGGATAGTGACAAAAGTACACGCGTACGTCGCATAGTCATCGTAAGATATAGCCCAGGGATAGAGGGGTGTGTATACAATTTGTGAGCCGAGTTCAAGTATCGATGTCACTCCCGCCTTGCTGCTCCTTGACGTGATGACGTAGGCTTTTTTTTTACGACTCCGAAAAACCTGGGTTGAGCTAAGAGGGCCCCAGATATTGACCAGGGTTACGGGGCGGCCTGCGTTCTGGCGGGCATGATGCATGCGGTGAAAGATGTAAATGCACCACCGGTATTGCTACTCTCAGAATATCTGAGCTCCGACAGCTCAGGTAACAGCTCCAGTGGGAGCTGTCCAGACAAGCCCGCCGACGCGAAGGGTTTTCACGTTGAGAAACAACCTGAGAATTTTGCGAGATTTTCAACCTGGCCACGGTGGAGATGAAAGCCGGTAACTTGAAGGTACAAGTGCGGGCGATGGATAAACAGTTCGTGTCCGCATATGTGAGCCGGGTTCGAGTATCGAGGTCACTGCCTCACTGTTTGTCAGCGTGGTCGACGGGATTTCAAAAGATGACACAGAAGATCTTGGGTCCGGGCTTGGGCTACGAGTGCCATCGGTTACATAGGGCTATGGGGCCACCTGCGTTCTGGAAAGCGTCGATGAATGAAGTGAATGTAACACCGGTATTGCTGCTCCTAGAATATGTGAGCTCTTGCAGCCTGGGTAGCAGATCGAAACGGGGAGCTCTCTATCGTCCCATTGCAGACAGCGAGAGAGTCCCTTCGCGAGCCAATTGTCGATGCGAAGGGTCTTCACGTTCCTAAACGAGCTAAGAAGTTTGAACCACTCGATGCGGTCGACCTCGTTGTGTTCTTCAGATGACAAACAATGTGCCTCGTGTTCAAGAGTGAGATGCTCCACCGCAGAGAACATTCGGCTGAGCGAATTGGCAATTTGAGCCACGGAAGATACCTGCCGGTCGAGGTGTTGGCAGTAGACATTTATCGAAAGGGCATCCTTCTCGGCCTCCCCACGGGGATAGATCTTCAGATAAACTTGCCTCGTGAAGAACTGGAATTTGGCACTCTCGAACCTGAGATTCTCTGCTGTGTCCATCAACTGCATGAGACGTGGGACAGAAAGCCAGTGTTGATAGAAGAGGCGAATGTGGAGCTTCTCGAGGCGAGGGGTGGTGATCTGACGAACGAGTGCTTCCAAGTAGGTGCTAACACCTCGGAACCCGATGTGGTGAAGGTTAGGAAGTGTGACGGGTGTCGTAATTGGCGGATGTGTGAGTTGCCTCTCTGCGTCACGGTTGGGGACAGCGAATCCAAAGAGGATCACGAGCGTCTCCAACTGGGGCATGAACGAAAGCCATTGGAGCAGAGTATTTGGATGGAAGTAGGCGGATGGGTGGTCCGTGAGAAGACAGAGTGTGACAAGGCCCACAGCCGTCGTGAGTAATCGAGATTGTATCGGAAGGGCAATTCCAGTCAGCACGAGGTGACGTAGATGTGGAGCATGAAGGGTTTCGGGAAATGTCAAGATTGTGGTATTGTCCTCCCTATCGCCCTCGATCCGAGTACAGACGACCAAGCATTCCAGGATTGGATATTCCTCTTCGATGGACACGATAAGCTTCTGCAGATTAGGAACAGACATCTCAAGGCGGGCATGACGGACGCGATCACGCTGCTTGAGAGCGGGGATTGTTCCTCTTCATCTTCTGCAGTGATGTCACGATATTCGATATCGAGTGGGAGGGGAGGCGAATTTGCCAGCATGTCTGCAACGGGCGTACCTTCTGTACAGACGAGGGAAAGACCCAGGTAGGATGACGACCCAAGTATAAGGTGTCGCCATCTTTGGCAAACATGTGCGAGTTTGTACCACCAACGTCCGCGGACGCATCCCCACCGTGACTTTCCGCCGAAGAGACGGGCATCCTGGTCTTCGCACAAAAGAAATGGCCGATAGAGGTAAAACACATTGAGAAGGGAGTCATCATCGAGGGTATGGATCGATGTAGTATGTGGACTGTTACTGCCGATGGGCCATTTTTACTCATAAGCTGATGAGCACAACAGGAGAAGGGAACGTACCTCTGTCGTCGGGACTCGCCACTTATTGCACCCTGGCCGATTTTTCGGTGAATTGGAGGCAGGGGGTAGACGGTGCAAGATAAGACATGCCAAGGTTGAGGATGGACGAGGTTGTGGTTGAAGACAAACGTTGGCTGGCCTCGTGTAACTCTTCATCTAACCCTTGTGAGAACTGTTCAATCCAGAAGGCGCTGAACTGCCCTGTTTCGGCGGTCCAGAACGCCAGCGTACGGAGAGTATCATTCCTAACTGAGCATCAGATCTCAACTTCCTCCGCTCAGTCAAACTTTCCGTGAGAGTCTAAGGCGCCTAAGTTTTGATCGATTTGATCGTCCATGTGATTTGTGAAGGAAAGGGGCGTAGACAGCACCACACGGAAAAACATTTTGCGACGACCGTCTAAAGTAGGAAATAAGGTCAATATAGACTGCCTACAAGTCAAGAGATACAACAGTACAGTACTTGCGACGCGACTTGCGAGTACTCTTCGGAATTCTCCGAACAGACTCATAACTCCTTTGTCGTCAGCCAACGCAAACGCAATAAATGTCGAAGTCTATATCGGTCCCCACAAGGACCATCGACGCAACACTACATTCGGTCTACATCAACACATAATAAGATATTCGTAATATACGCAAGTCGACCGAAAACACGAATCCATTCATAGCCCAGGAAGAATCATAAATCTGTCGCCTATCCGCACAATATCTGAGGGGAAGCTACAAAACATCATGAGACAAATCAATAAGGCTGCCGGCCCGATCTGTGTTCTCGAGTATACGATTATTAGTCTGTTGGGGTTGGTGTGATCTCGCTTTTGAGCCAGCGGACGACCGCCTCGGCGACAGCATCAGACAAGAGCCCCGGTTGGTTAGAAAGCACGTCGAGCACTCTCTGGCCCACGGCCGCAGTGCACTCCTCCGCTCGGCCAAATCCTGTGAGACACTCCCGTCGATATCGCTCCTCTGGGAGACCGAGTATAGAAGGAACAGATCGAGGACCACCCTTGTCGCCTGTAAACACGTACGCATTTAGGAGGATAGGGAGTGAAATCAGCGTCGGGAGGTCTGCAGTCAAGGTCCCCAGTTCACGCGCGAGGTCCTCTGTACTATGTGTAGTACTCGTCTGCACTGACTCCATGAGACGTAGGAGAGCCTTAAGTCCACCGCAAGCGTCACTGACGGCCTCTCGTGCCAAGCGCGTACTCTCTCTATCGTCGGCGGGACGAGGTAGAGATGAAAGCAGATCGCATACAGCGCGGGCATCACTAACAACAGGTGGCATAGTGGGAGTTGGCGGTGACGGAGGACGAGACGGTGGGAGCTTGGGAATGAACCGCGTTGAAGGAGGCGTATTTGGGGGTGTGTTGCCTGCAGGACGACCCTTCTTCACGCCCACAAGTGCGAGATTCGGTGAAGATGGTGGAGCCAGCTGCGAAGGTGTCCTGTGGGCAAGAGCCACGAGAGCGCGCCAAACTACAGAAATCTCCAAACAGGCAAGATGGGACTGGGTCGAGGTAGTGGAAAAGTAGCGCATGAGGGCACGCGCATAGATCGGTACGACAGCCTGAAGGGTGATAACGGAAGGATGTTGCGTGACAACTACCTTCGAGGTTGTAGCAGGTTTTGGAGCCAAGTCGGAGCAGGCGACTCAAGCGCTTCGACAAGCGTGGTAAGCTCTGCCTTGATCCCAGCAACCAATGGATGGATGACTCGAGTGGTGACGGACAATAGACCCTCCCTTGTCGATTTCAGGCCATCACCCCGAACATCCGAGTCAAGGCCCAACCCGAGCTCATCGAAAACTTCAAGCAACTCGCCAGCGAGGGTCGCAAATGACAACGCATGAGCCTGAGTGGGATTCAGTCTGGTGCCTGAATGGTGGGAGCAGGAGGGTTGAGAAACTCGGAAGAAGAGAGCAGGCGCAGCAAATTGTTCGACAAATTAGTCAACAAAGCTGAGAGGGGACGCTGCAGAGACCGCAAGACCGCCTTGCGAAGGTGGGGATTATCGTGTAATGCATTCAGCTCGCTGACGGCGGGTCAGAACAAGGTTGACATGGATCATATGAAAGTAATAAGCCACTTACATTGCAATTAGAGATCCGAACTCGCGTCCTCGCCCAGCAGGGATCGGGCGCCTCCCGTTGAGAGTTTCACCACTGGTAGCAGACCCAGCGGGTTGTGCAAGCGCTTTGGAAACCCCTTCGCTCAGCTTGAGACTGAGGACCTGAAGGTAAGAGCCGTCTTGAACGGTAGAACCAACTTGTGATAGTGACATTGATCGGGTAGGGGGTAGCTTTCTGAACCCGGTCAGCGATAGTCTGGTGATAGAGCGGGGTGCCTTTTCAGCCGGATTGGCGCTATCTGAGGGCTGGGGTGTGGGAGTGGGGGGAGTGGAGGAAGGACGGCCGGTGGGGCGAAAGAGAGAAGGGCGCAGAGCGTTCATCATGATGGCCTATTGAGGTATCGAAGGGGTAACCTAAGCAAGAGGGGTAACGGGAATGTGTAGTCCAACGGTCTATAAATCTTATTGTTTTTTTTTTGCTCTATGTTGCTGAAGCAGTCGTGCTGACCCAATAATCCTAGAGGCAATTTATCCCATGGGATAAAAAGGAGAAAGATAAAAGGGGTGTTAGATGGTTGAAGAAATATGGACACTAAGGAGGCCTGTCGGTGTCAACGAGGGGGAATGCAAGCGGTGCGAAAATCAGAGTTCCGATGTTGAGAAGAGCGCTGGTAGGGAGAAAGGTGAGCGGGGAGACGAAGGAGAGGAAACGAGAGAAATACCAGGTCAGGTTTATCATAGATTGGCAGAAAGAGAGCGGGCAGGCTGGGGGCAGCGCAACTCGTTGCTGGATGAAAATTCTGACCAGGTCGGCCGGGCTGACTTAATAGAGGAAATTTCTATTTCCCACGATGTGTTCGCCGGGATGTTGAGCCATTCCGGGCGGGCACGAGGCTTTTGGTGCCTGCACGTCAAGAGCCCCATGACTTCTTTCCCTGTAACCTTCGGGAAGCTACACCGACGTCCCTTGGCATCGGTGCCTTTTCTCCTTCTCCAGCCTCCACCCACCTGATATCTGCTATGACCGGCCGAGCCTCCGCACCGACTCTGAGTTTCCCTAAATGGTTCCTCAAATCGGGCGCTCACGTCTGTCCTGCCAATTTATATTTGGCACCTCGCGTTATCTCAACACCGATTATCGTCCTTTTACCTCATTCATTTGCGCTTTCGATTCGCTTTTGGGTTGCCTGGTGGGCCACTGGCACCGGGCCTCCTCATGTGTCGCGTGAACGAGTTCCGGGGGTGCCTTGTTTCAGGATGCTACTATTTCAATACTTGCCTCCACCTGAGGTGCCATACAAGGGTTTGCGCCCTTGTCCACCTTGACCGGCCCTTTAGTGACAGAGGTGAATATGCTGAGCGCTCTGCCCGGATATGACAAGTGCAGCCTTGTGCAGGCTTCTCATATCAACGTTGGAGAAGCATTGCAACATTCTAATGACACATTCATTTCCCAGCCGCTCGTAACCCGCGCAACTTGGAAGGAATGTGAGTCCCAATTGCAGATCTATCATGATCGCGTATATAAAAAATCTTTGGATCAAACACGCTTTAACCGCGAAACTTGGTTGGCATCATCACCGTTGCCCTTCCTCTGTCACGTCCGATCCCGCAAGCAGCAACCATTTCCACATGCACTCCAACGCCTAGCCTCTTGGCTCGTCTTGACACATGAGACCCGACTGCTGCCGTCGGCTCGGAGGTGTTCATCTCCGACACTCAAGGAAATTTGATCTGTCCTGTAAAATTTCTGCTACCTAAAATGAGTTCGCATCAGTCTTACGCATGACGTACTGTACAAGTGCCGTAGGGCAAAGGGTCCACCGCTGACGTTCACTCAGTCAGGCCCTGGCAATTGACGATCCCCCCACAACATTCTGAGCCATCATCGTCACCCATGGTAAAATCGAATGTTGATCTGGTATTTTGGCATGTATTTTCGAGTTGCGCTTGTTGCGACGTGGGCGCTGATGGGTCTTGTCGAAGCGTGTGGGTGAGGATAGCCGCGATGTCCAGTTCCGTAGCAGATGGTATCACCCTGTGGAGAAATGAGAAGAGAGAAGGACCTCGAATAATCATCGCAAGTACCTTTCCGATTCGGGTGGTTCTGGTGGTGTGCCAAGCACTCGTTGCTGAAAGAGTGCCAGCACCTTCTGCGTTCGCTCCAGATTCTGCATGAGACCAGAGCACATCCGAGCCTATAGAGTATTTTTAGAAGAAAATTAGTTATTTTAAAAACTATCGCATTACCAGTTCGCTGTTAATGGAGGCGGCGGCGGACTCGGATCGAGCTAGCTCCAGCTCCTTCCGCAACCGTTTATTCTCTTCCTCGGCCTTGTGACATCGGTCTTCTAGGTCGGAAAGATACTTCGCTTTTCTGTCGCGATATGCTCTCTGAACAATGAGGGAGCGGGAGGGGGAAAGTGTGGTGTCCTTCCGTCTGCCTCTTGTCATTTTGCGAACCACGTTTGTTTATTTGGATACTGCCAAATAGCCAAATTCGTCGTCAAATTGTGGCACGTGGCACATAGGGGCTGCTGTGCGTGGTCGGTCCTCTTTAGTAAGTGACTCCTGTTGTCCGCCACCAAGTGCATCCAACAGGAGTTACAGGACAAACCTAGCGTCTCGCACTTTTTGCGGTCATGCATATAGCGAGTATCGGGCAGAACCACTCTGGGTTTGCACAGAATCCGCACATACAGGACATCAAGGGATCTGAGGAAGTTAATGCGTCAATTATATCGGGACTCCGGTCAACCCGCTCGCCGCCGCAGATGCTGCGAGCACAGTCAAGCACATTTCAGGAGCTGAATGTAAGGGTTTTTTTTTTTTTTTGTAGAGTCTATCAACGCGTGCGCCTTTGGTAGGGCACCACGAGGACATTTTTATTTATCTATGTGTCGAGAGCTAACAATCTATTTATGTTTAGCAAGTCTCCCTGGTGTGGTCACAAATGACATTATTGAAACGGCAAGGAATCGAGCACATGTATGAGAGACACGCGTGAGTAAGTTTTTTGTGCTTTTGAAGCCTTATTCACCGTGCTGCAGACGCAGCGTCGGAATTTGGGTTACAACCCGGTGTAGGGCTGTTTTGCAGCAGCAGTTTGCTGATTTTAGGGAAGAGCTTCGTCGAATCAATGCAAGAATTACAAACTCCCAAATCCAATCACGCAACCGTCGCTTTCCAAGGAACTTGAACCTACCCCAGCCGTTGCAGAAAATTGTAAGTTTTCCTCCAATCTCTCTGCTTAGGTTGCTGATTTCTCTAGGTCGCTGGCGATGGCCATGCCTTGGCCCTCGCCATCTGGGGGCAGAGGGCATTGCTCCCTGCGGATGCTCAAAACTTTCATTCTGAGCCGCAATCGGTGATGTCCTCAAGGCTGGGATGGCCATATCGCAGCGTACCAACACATTCATATTTTGCGACTTGTCATTTTTTATAATGATGACTTCGGAATCGTCATGAATGACAAAATCCCATCAAGGAGAGAAAAACTGAGAACGTGGCTTCTTGAACAAGTTTAAGTAAGTGTATTGTAAAACAAACCAATAGACATCGAGTACTTGTACAGCATTGTATTGTTGCACGACAGCTCCCTTCTGCCTTACCCCAATGCAAGATGGTTTTTGTTTTTCTTGGTGCTGACCCTTCGCCGCTGTGAGTGCTATAGTTGCGGCACTCAACCTCGTACTGGCCTTTTGCTTGGGTTGGGTCTTGTCGCTCTCGCTGACCTCGCCTCACTATTATTCTCATGTGTCTGAGTCGCCACCTTCATCTTCGCACCTGTCCTCATCCTCCCTCGTTCTCACTCTCATCCCTCGGTCCCTCCCCTGCTCTCCCTCTAAGCCTCTTTATCTACGTATGTGACCTGCCACCAACCATTACTCGCCCTCGCCCTCTCGACGCTGATACCCACGCCCACGCCCAACGCTGATGCCCACACTGTGGTACTTGTCAGGTTTGTGACTAGCACCCTGCTAGCCCGTCCTCACTGACGCCCTCGCCCTCGACTCCGCCAACAACATCCTCGCCTTGGCCTTGGCTCCACCTTCACCCCTTACATAGCCAATTCCATCCGTTTATCTTGTTGTCCACCTTATTTCAGCCATCTGCTGTCTAGTACATCGTTGAGATCGTCCGGTTCGTTTTGGGCATGTCTCCCTCAGGCCCGCTGTCTCCCGTGTCTCAAGCCACGACACCGATTCATTTGATAGGCATATTATTTCAGGCGTCCCGATCCAATCCTTGAGTTTCTGGTGTCTGGCTCTCGATATATTCTCATATGACTTCATCTCATTCGTGTGAGTTCCGAAGCGGAGTTCCGGCTTTACATTTGCCCCCGCACGTCGTGTTTGACCAGCCCTTGATTTATGAGCAACGTGCCAAGAATAACAAGAGGCGACTGGAGCAAATATGGATGGTATTTCAACAGGTACGATCAGGAAGGGCGTGACCTCGAGTGCCAGCACCATGTTACTTCGTCTTCTACTCCTTTGTCGGACATCCTTCCTCGATGCGCGTCCCGAGCGCAGCAGGCATGAAAATCTTTCCAAAATCAGTGAAGGACGCCCAACGAAGCAAAGAGGAATGACGCGGGGAGGGTGCAGCGAGGAACGCAGTGAGAGCATGGTGGGGGCTTGGCGCGGCTCGGCGAGGGGCATGGCAAAGGCGATGACCACGACCTGTGTGGCAAGTTGTGTGGTGAGCGGGGCACAGCGAGGGGAGTGGAAAGGGAGCGGAAAGAGAAGGTCGAGAATTTGTGTCAGCATTCGCGCGCTGAGTACAATCTGGAGTTGGGCAATAATAAAAATTGCTTACCAGTCATAAGATCTGCGAAGTGACCGAAGATCTCACGGAAGATCGTATCACGGTGTCCGGGAACGCCTTCCTCCCGCTTCTTCTGTAGGCGACTGCAACCATGCTGATCTTTGCAGAGGCTCGAGATCTCTCCCACTAAGTCCTCAAAACATGTGCCAGCAAGCAACTAGTAACTTAGCAGAACGTCAGCACAATGCGACGGGTGATAGAGTTGCGAAGGCTTACATTCTCGATCGACATCCCTGCGCCTATGATTAGGTCCGTGCAATCCATTCATTTCCCATGATCCCATCGCTAGCGACGCAGCCACCAATTCTCAATCCCTAGCGAGTACAGGGTGAGCCGTAGAACCGGTGCTGGCAAGGCTATTGCCATATGAATTGAAGCGATGGTCATCAAGGGTGTTGCAAACGCCATTATTTAGGCCAGACATGGCGGTGTCACTGCCATAAGGCTGCACAAAAACATGTCAACTAAAGAAGGGGGTGAGTGGATAAGGACTCACGTGGAAAGGATCGTCGTAACCGACCTCAAAATTGTCATACTCTCCGTAACTAGACAGCCTCGAGAGCGAAGACTGCAATTCACCGTGGTGAAAGTGAGACATCCGCCGAGCAACACCCATTATGCGCCGCGGCCCGCTGATCCGAGTCTGCGTTGCTGTGTGTTATCATTGCATAAGATGGCGGCTGAGTCCCTCACTTCCATCAAGTCCTCTGATGACAAGATACAAATCGTCAATCAGCTCCTTCTGCCGCACACAACAGAGTGGTTGGAAATTGACACCATCGAGCAAGCACACGATGCAATAAAGACCATGAAGGTGAGCCATGCTGTTCCCTGCCCTGGCCACGGTACAAGTGCAGAACAGACTCGTCCGTGCGACAGATCCGGGGCGCGCCAGCCATCGCGTCTCTTGCGGCCCTCAGCGTGTCACAGCACCTCACTCAGGCTCTGCGAGCCGACCTCCCGCCCAAATTCCTTCCTCGCCGAATCTCTCGCGGCGCACGTCTCCACGATTCTCGACTTTTTGTTCACGGCACGTCCGACGGCCGTCAACCTCGGTGCTGCCACGCGCCGCCTCTCACGTACGCTCCAGTCGTCTCTGAAGGCGGGGAAAGATGTGCGCGCGATCGCGGACGATTTGATCGGAGACGGTAGGTTGGTGGCGGCGGAGGACGTTGGACGTAACAAGGTGATGGCCAAGTGGGGCGGAGACTGGTTGGTCGAGCAGGTGAAGGGTGGGGGTGGTTCGGGGGACGGTCTGAACGTATTGACGGTTTGTAACACCGGCTCGCTGGCCACGTCGGTAAGAGATGTCTCCTCTCTCACCGCATGACTACGGGGCCAACCTAACGCCTTCCGGCAGGGATATGGTACCGCCCTTGGACTTATCACCTATCTCCACGAAACGGGGAAGCTTGGAAGAGCATATTATACGCAGACAGCACCTTATCACCAGGGCTCTAGGTGCAGAGGCTTCTTACAACCCCTCTACGCGCATGGCATTTAATCACTCTAGGTTGACCGCCTTGGAGCTCAAAACGTTAGAGATACCGTCCACAATGATCGTCGATACTATGGTAGGCTCATTGTTCCAGCATCACAAAATTCACGCCGTCGGTGTGTCCAACACCATTCGCCGTAAATTCCGCTTTGCTTATGACCTGCTTGCCAGCTGTAGGAGCAGATCGGATAGCCGCAAATGGTGACACGGCCAACAAGGTAGTCAATTTCATGGCCCATGGCTAAACGCACTCAATCACGACGTAGATCGGGACGTATAATGCTGCCGTGCTGGCTGCGCGTCACAACATTCCGTTCATTGTCGTCGCACCCGTCACCACTGTCGACCTTGACGTCGCAGACGGCTCTGGGTAGGTGGTGTGAGCGTTGTGGGTACGTTTGCATCATGCCTAACCTCGTTGTTCCAAAGCATTCCAATCGAGCACCGTCCTCCACTGGAAGCGTGTGTCGTGCGCGGGGCACTATATCCGCCTTCCGTGGATGCCCAGGGTAAAAGAGCCCAGGCTGCCGTCATGATCACGCCCGAAGGCCTGGACGGGATCTATAACCCCAGTTTTGACGTCACGCCCGCAGAGCTGATCACGGCGATCGTGACTGAGAAGGGCGTTGCGGTGAAGGGAAGTGACGGCAAGTTTGATCTCAGCAACGTTGTTTAGAGAAATGAAAAGAATACAGTAAAAGAAGCCGATCACTTGTCTTTACTTGTCACACAGGAGCTGGCTACGGTCACCAAGCCATGACGTACTTTCTACTGTCCATCAACTCGACCATCCTCTACAATTCTGGTACACGTCTACAGGCGGGGTCTTGAATTAGTGGGTTGTCCCTGAATGAGAACCCGACGATCAAATATATCCGCTGCCCCGACTGCGCATTTGAGAACGATTCAGAGACCGTGTTGTCCGTGCTATAGCCTCGGCGGTTTAGGCTTGGTCTAAAGACAAACATCTATACTGATGTCATTGCTCAGGATACGTGTTGAGGACAAGATTTGTTAGAGACGTGTTTGATTTCTATATTTTCAACGGCCTTGAGTGTCCCTGAAGGGGATAGTGCTGCAGGAGAATATACTGGCATCTGTCCATCAATGCATCAACTTTTGAGCGAGCCAGTATATTTTGCCGGTCTCTAGGATACAGTACACTAAATAAACAAAAATGTAGCGAGACATCCTGAACGCGCAGAGTAGTACATCGTGATACTGTGATAGTCACCATGACATTGTCATCCTCCTATTCTTTTTCCGCACCATGCTCCAGCAACAACTGTGCAACTTTGACAGATCCATTCAACGTAGCCACCTGGAATGGGGTCCAATCATCTTCCCCCCGTATGTGCACGTCCGCACCGTGCCCGAGCAGTGCCTGCACAACTTCAGGATACCCATATCGCGATGCTTGGTACAAGGGGGTAGCGTGGTTGTCTCTTTGTGCGTTGACAGCAGCCCCATGCTCCAGGAGGATCTGGGCGACCATCGCTTGTCCCATCATCGATGCATGGTGCAACGGCGTCTCGTTTGACGTATTTCTGACATTCACATCGGCGTTGTGCTGTAGTAGCAGATGAACGACATCAGCTCGTCCACGGAATGATGCCTCATGGAATAGAAGCCCGGCCACATCGTAGTAGACATCCACATCTGCTCCATGCTCTAGCAACAGCCGCATAACATCCAGGTGTTCACCATCATACGCCAAGCACAGGGGAGTTTTCTTGTAGGCCGTAGCATTCACGTCAACCCCATGAGCAAGTAATAGACGTACAACATCAAGGTGCCCCTTGTATGATGCTGCATGCAAAGGAGTTCCGTGATTACCACACTTGGCATTGACATTTTCTGCGTGCGTGTCGATGAGGTAGTTGGCCAGCCCACTGAATCCACATAGCACTGCGTAGTACAACGCAGTTGCGTTGGGCTTCGTCGGGCGTTCTTTGAGAGCGCCGGTAGTTCCTCGGACCCGATCCAAATCCACGTCGTGTATCCAAATCCATGCCGCAAGATATGGCATGCTTGGGTTAAATAACCGTTCAATGGCATCTTGACATCGTGATGCTACGTCTTCATACTTGGCGTGGTCAACCCAGTGTTGAGCAGCATAAAACGCCAGAGGAAACGCCTCGAGGCGCGTTTTGTCCACGTTTTCGTCCAACTGCAGTAACACTGTGAGGCATGCACGCGCGAGAACGGTGTGAGCTGCGTCGAGGGGAATGTGGTAATGGCGGATGTTTCCTATGTCAGAGCTTCGAAGGCGATCGGAAGTCAGGAATTCCCTCACTGAAAAGTGAGAGAACTGAACAATTTTCGAGCCCTCGTCCTCGATAACGGAGATTAAAGTGGAACATGCAGAAAGCACAGCATCTTCTGGGTTTTCAGGTCGCCAGCCCTCCT
Source organism: Russula vinacea (assembly GCA_022376525.1). NCBI lineage: Eukaryota > Fungi > Basidiomycota > Agaricomycetes > Russulales > Russulaceae > Russula > Russula vinacea. The sequence continues at coordinate 162,491 of WTXL01000033.1, forward strand.
TGAGATCAGGCCCCGCATGTGAATCAAGCTCGATGGCAAATATCTCCGCGAGCTCTTCCACACTAAGTGGTCGAATGGCGACAACCAAGCATTGGAAAAGGTGATGCGCATGCTGCCGCTTCTCTTTAAGGATCCCTTGCAATGCCCGTTCATATGTCTCATCCAGAGTGGTCGGCAGGTCGTTTAGAGCCTTTCGAATACTGGAAGGCATACATCGACGCAGGGTGTCTAGCTGGCAAAACACCCATCGGAACCTGTCCGGGACACCATCTATTAGTAAGGATGACAGGACACTGTAACAGAGGTGCCTCACATCCCCCCTGCTCGTTCTGAGAGAGTTGTAATTACGAGTTTTCTGTCCTCTTCTCTCCATCTCCGCATCTCTCTGTCCTTTTGGACAAAAGAGTGGACATAGTTCATAATATCCTCTTTTTGACCAACTTCCTCGTGAAGAGACACACGGCGAGATGCAGATGTCAGGGGGTTAAGGACGGATTGTATGTCTTGCTCAGGGCGACTCGTGACGCAAACGTACAGATTTGAATGGCTCGGCCTAACCAGATCCTCCAAGAAGTCCAGTACCTCTTCACGGGCGGATGGGGTTCCGGTGGTATTCGGACACTCGTCCAGAGCATCAATGATTAAAAAAATGGGAAGTTGCCCTGGAAGCTCCAGCATGCATTTTAAACATCCTACAAGGGCAGCATCACTGGGCTGTTCAGAGCCATCACGGCACGAGGTGTACAATTTATAAAGAACATCCCAGCAACGTCCAGAGTCGTCACCGAGCTGGAAGAGAAGGGATGTTAACAGGCCATGGACTTCGCGCTTGAAGGCATCCTTAAAATCAAAGTAATAGTACGCGATCAGTGCCTGCCTGGCCTCTCGCGTGTTCTTGATGTCCTCGATAATAGCAGAGCTTATCCAAATATAAACTCACTATTACAGGAGCAGGCGAGAAACAACGCACCACAGGATGCTTTTGCCTGCACCCGCTGCGAAATTGGAGAATGAATTAATAGACATAAAGCTAAAAAGGGTTAGAGGCGTACGATTTCCACGGACCCATAATAGGGAGCCATTCTTCTTCCAATCGCGGAATGTGCTGCCTTGGATAAACCACTTTGCCGTCCCACTGTGGTGAGTTTTAGATGCAGTATTATGATTGACGGAGGGATCTGGAGGGGAAAGCCATGATCGAAGTTTCTCTTGCATCTGATTCCCTGTGAGCGTGTGTCATCCTTGACGGTTGACAACGGTGTATCAGGGAGTGACAAACGTTTAAGCTCATGTGCGACTATATTGAGACATAGTGAGAAAAAGGGTCGTATGTACATGAAACAAACAGAAAATTTGGCGTACCATTGTCAACGCTACGTGTGATCTCCTCGATTCCCTTCACATTGTCATCAACGTTTTCAATGAGCACTTTCGTCGCTTTAGTGTTGCCATCGATGTCTTCTGTGAGCACCTTGGTTGCTTTGACGTTGTCATCAACTCGTGGACAACACCATCAACACGGTGTGTAATTTCCAAGTTCCTCACAACCACCATTAAACTCTCCTCGTTTGTTAGCATATCCAACTGTAAAAGTGCATCTTCGATGTCTTTCCTTCCAACTAGCTTCTTCAGAATCTTTTCTGAACCACAGTCAGCTAAGAAAAAGCATAGTGATCAAATCGACTCACTGATTCTCTTGTCCGTCATCGCCTTGGTTGAAAGAGCAAGAACGGAAAGCAATTGAGCCATAATTTTTCCGAGTAACTCCGTCGATTCATTCGTCAAAGGAATCCCAGTGTAAGTCTTCAGACGTTGGAGGAAGAAGTTGATGCGCTCAAAGAGGTGGATAAGAGTATCATGGCTCGCCACGACATCTCTCACAGCCTAATAATTGGATACCATGTGAAGCCGCGATAAAGGACTACAGGGAAAACGTACTCCGAGAAGAACACCGATCCCGGTGAAGATCGTTTTTGCAGGTGAGAATGGCTGAAACCCGGGATGTTCGACAACAGTCATCGCAGATGAATGAGGTTGCTTACGAGGCCAATCCCTTCTCCAAGCGTATTTGAAAACGTAAACAGGATGTGGATTGTTGGATCCAACCATGACATCAATCTCTCGTCGCCTTTGCGAAATTTACTAAAAGCCTGTGCTTGCGTTCGAAGTACGTTCGAAATGGCCTCTGGATTTTGGCAGGTATCTAGCTGTGCGGCAAAGGGATGGGTGTCAAGGCGTTTTCCCGTCAACCTCTGGTACTCGTTTATGGCAGCATTGAATATTGCGGTAAAGTTATTGGTCGAAGGGCCAGCTGTTTGATGGCTTGCGGACATAGGAATAGCAACGGGAAATTGGGAGATGCGACAGTCGTGGGTTGTGGGCAACCCAAGGACAAGGCATTGTGATCAGGTGACTTGGTGTCCGTATCAAAGCTGGGCGAGCGCCCACGTCGCTTGAACGCGACTAGCTACCTCCGACTCACTACTGGTCATCGTTAGCCTCCCAGTCCATGTGTCGATGCATAAAATAAGGCACGAAGTTGCCACCGCCTGCGTTCGGATTGGGCACCTTGTCAAGCACCGGCAGTCCTGGGAAGGAGCCATTATACCATGAGAACTCTGAGATCTGAGTGCTTGTACGTGAGGATCTTGACGTTGGAAGGAATTGAATGCCGACTGTGGTAGTACAATAGACTAGTCGCGTGTCATTGGTGACCGGTGATCGATTGGGAGAGGAAAAGGGGAAAAAATAGAGTATGGGTATCGCATCCTTTTTATCGTGGCCGAACTCTGGAATTTGGACGTCTCCGTTCAACCGAGTCCGTTGCTGTCTACGAACGAAGGAATACCCCTCCCTCGCTTCCAATACAGCTTCAGCGAGTCTCGCGTCGTCACATTTACCAGCACGGACTTTACCACAGGCGGGAGTCTTGACTCTTGAATTAGCGCTGAATAAGCCCTCAACGGCCTCAACGTCGACCACTACCATGATTGCGCACTTGAGAATGAGACACCACCAAGAAGGAAATATTGTCTGTGTTATAACCGCGGCGGCGGCGATGGCCGCGTGCGATGTCGAATTCAAGTCTTCAGTAATGAAGGAGGGAACGGATGCTTTTTCGCTCATTCACAACGTTCATGGTCTGCAAGTTCTCTAAAACTGGGCCCAAACTGCTCTTAGCACATAGCGCAGGTGGAGAGTACGCTGCAGTTCATTAACTTCAGTGAGGACTAGTTTAGGCTTATCGGTACTAGACAGTATTAATCGCAACCACGTTGTGTCGCTCACCGCCCCAAAAATCCGCGAGCGACCCACATCGAGTCCAGCGCTTCGAGCTGATAAAACACCGGTTGTTCAGCAAGAAGTCCCAGTCGAAAAACGCCAGACAGAAAATGCAACCCACCAGTTTCGGGAAGCCCGGCTCGCGGACGATGACACTAACCAAGTTTTCGAGCTCCAGACGCGTCAGGTTATACAGCTCCGGTTCTTCCCGCAGAGATTCCAGAAATGCCTCCCGCGTCCTATCTTCCGGGCCTTGCGACGGCGGCGCGAGCATGGTTGCTGAGGATGTAGGTTGAGACGATGTGGGGAGAGAGGACGTGTTATACGCCGTGAATTGGCTGGAATGCATCTCGGGAAGCGCAGACGATGGTCGGGAGGACTTATCGAACCCCGAGGTGGGGTGTATTGGAGGTGCGGGGTCGGAAAACGGCAACAAGGAAATTTCTGAGCTTGAAGAGGGTGGGAAGTGCAGCGCCCTCTGGTAGAGATCCTCTTGGCTGCTGCGGTAGTGAGGCGCGCGTTCCATCGTGCCGGTAGCGCCCGCAGATACAGGAGGCCACTGTGGGGCGCTGGTGTGATGGCGGACAGGTGGGGCGTGTGCAGAGGGCGGCTGGATAGATGCGGGCCTTGGCACGGAAGGTCTGTTCATGGGGATCGGCGGACCCGCGTTCTCCTTACATGGGCATACCGGCCGGATGGCGTCGATGAACTGCGCAACATCCGACGCGGACGCGAAGTTAACCTGAAAACGGCGGTACGACTGGGTGTACACCCGTTGTTTAGCCGTCATGCAAAATCAAATCGATCATGTGATACGTACGCTCGGTGATATAGCTGGCACGGTAAGTGGATATTGGTAGCGGATTCCCACCACCGGACCTCGATAGACAGCTTTGAGAGGTGGACCTTGTGCAGAGTGAATTTGAGAATCGAGACCAGAAAACGACAAAAGATCGAGGTCTTCCTGAAGACGCTCTCGAGTCGAAAAGCGCATATATGCAGCCATTTGTTCTCACCATTGTTATTTCCCGCGGAGTCCCGTCATGCCCCATGCCCATGTTCCATAGTATGCGCAAACGAACAGACTCAAATTTGTTATCCATGGACTTCTTCACGTCAAGCGTAAGGGATATGACGGGATTGGCAAAGTGCTGCCATTCCGGCTGCGCGGCAGTTAGATCTTGTGATTGACTCTGCGCAGAAACATTTGGCGGATAGGACCTCGAATACTTTTCAAGAATGTAAGAGCCAGTGGTGATGGTGGAGTGAAGCATTGTGGTGGCCGCAGAAACGAGGACGCGAGCGACCTCTGGTAGGGCAGCACGATCACGTGGAGGGGCTCCCAAGCACCAGCTTGGAAAAAGGGTACCCAAACTCGAAAAGAACATGAAAACCTGTCAAGATGAAAACATTCAGATTGGTTCCAGGTCGCCTTATGCATAGTCCCAATGCGTCGCGCATAATAGCCCATCCCTATCTCCGAGTAAGGACCACTTCAAGGAGGGAAAAGATCAAGAAAAAGTTTCATATTGTAGAGTAACTATTGCTTGAGCTTCTCTACTATCTGTGGCACTGCTTCGAAGAGATCTGCTACTAGCCCGATGTCTGCTACCTGGAATATCGGAGCATCCGGATCCTTCAAACGCATCGTCATTGCGTGAGAAAGGGACAGTGGAAGAAGAGCTTGCCTTGTTTATTGCAACAATAAGCTTGGAATCTTTCATTCCCGCTAGGTGTTGTATCGCACCAGAGATGCCGACCGCAATGTAAAGCTCGGGAGCCACCACCTTGCCAGTCTGCCCAACCTGTAGTGAATTGTCCGCATAGCCCGCATCTACTGCCGCCCGTGATGCGCCAACAGCTGCCCCCAGAGCATCGGCGAGCGGATCAAGCGTCGCCTTGAACGTCTCTGCATTTTTGAGGGCACGCCCACCAGACACCACGCGAGTCGCGACCCCGAGCTCTGGACGGTCAGACTGGGTGAGATCCGTCTTGATGTGTTGCGTTGGCGCGTCAGTGACCTCAACGGGAGCAAGTTCCTCCAGTGGAACGGACGCGCCATCATCCGAGGGGGCAGCCGAGAACGCAGTCGAGCGGACAGTGAAGAACTTCAAGGGTATGGAAGAGGGAGCGCGGATAGTCGCGATGGCATTTCCAGCATAGATTGGCCGCGAAAAGGTGGTACTGTTTGAAGCGGAATCATGGGAGACAGATATTATGTCAGAGACGGCAGGAACGTCGAGCTTTGCAGCAATACGCGGAAGGAGAGCCTTGGCAGAGGACGAATGGGCAGAGACGACGTGAGTATATAGAGAATTACGGGCCAGAAGCTTCTCTAGGAGTGGAGAAATAATCTCGGGCACTTTGGCGGCATACTGTGAAGCGGCAGAATGCAGGACCGAAGAGAGTCCCTTCAGCCTGAGAGGAAAGTAGAGGTTCAGGAAGAAAAGGGCTGACAAAGTGAAGTAAACATACTTTTTTGCATTCTCAAGGACGGTTGGTACTTGATCAGGGCTGCCTATTACGAGGCCGGTGACTGCGCCGCCTAGTTGTTGCGCTGCCGTCAAGGCGGAAAGTGAAGCGGGCTCGATGGCACCATCTTTATGCTCAAGCAAAACGAGGGCATGAGGAGAGGTGGCAGTAGCGTATGCACGGGTGATGAGTCTGCGCGATGTGAGAAGCGAGCGGGCGCACAGCATCGTCGTCTCGCTCGGAGCTCGGAGGTGTGTGGAAAAGACTTACAATCACGTGTCAGCAACTCGCTTCTCTTAAACCGGTTACTGTAGTGGCTCTCGGGCCGCAAGGATGTCTCTCGCAGGACTTGTGTCAGGCGCAGAATGCGCTGTCCAAGTCAATCCGCTCTCTCAAGTACTCAAGCACACAGATGGCGACCGCAGTTTACAGCAGGTCCGTCTTTTTGCCTCCGCAAGGCCCCATGCAACTTATCACCTCTCCTTCAGGACACCATTGCTGGTCCGTCATCGTCAAGAGTGAGCGAACTATCTCTAGTCAACTTCTTCCTCCTAACGCGACTCCCTCTAGCTCCATTATTTACCCTCGGCTTCTAGCAATGCTGTCGCTATCCATGACATGGCCATGGCTCGCCAGTTTTTTGACGCACGGAATGCTACAGCTCTGGGACCTTCTTTCTCTCCTACTCAAATGGTACCAATACAGGACCTGGCATCTCGTCAGCTTCCAGTTATTCCAACCAGCCACCGCGCCACCCCAAACTTCAATGGTGCCTGGGCAGAGACCGACCGTGCGCCAAGCCTTCCTCTGTCACCAGCTGCATGGGCAAGCGAGTTCAGTTCAGGGGTATTTGCACCTGGTCCCGTAGTCCAGCAGAGTATCACCCCCGTGAAAGGTGCGCGAACTGTAACTCAACCCGAACATAAAATCTGAGTCCAAGAAAAGCGATACAAAGCCCATATTTGGCTGGAAATGCTTTTGGGACATTGGCAAACCGCTTCGGACCCAATCTGGTGCCTCAAAATTACCGCCAGGGCTTTCAGGCACATTCACCAATTCTCGATATAAAGGGTAAAGGGAAGTTCAAGGGAATCGATTTCGATGCGGCGTTCGCACAAGCCTTGTCGTCATTTGAGACCGCACCCGTTAAGGTCGAGGAGCAAACTTCAGGAGCGGTGGACCCAGTGGAAGAACTAGAAAGGGACCTCGGTCAGGCGAAGCTGGATGATGTTCCCCTAGTCCCCCAGAGGAGGCGATTCGCAACGTGGAATTCAGAAGGTTTGTAGTTGTGAATGCAGTGACCACGACCCTGATGGCATATCCATACCTGTAGTGTCTGGAACCAGATGCAAAATTCCGACATTCCCCCAAATCCCGAGGAATTTGCCAGGTGGGAGGCAGAGTTCAAACAACTTATGAATACACAGCGCGAGGATGGCGAATGGATTACTCTACCGCTATGCAACGTGCTTGGGAAGAGGGCGCGGAGGGTGCGGATGATACATTCTCACAGAATCTGAAATTCGACCATGAGGGCTTTCCCATCCTCGATCCCTATGTCTTCGGTGTGTTCTGTTTGCCTTGCAACTTTCCGTTTCCACCATACTCATTAAGCACAGAGGAAAATAATAAATACCTCGACCCGTCCTCTTCCACCCCGTCACCCCTAGCTCTGGCTAAACAGATGCTCGAACAGAATGCGGCACTTTCTGAAGTTGCACTGCTTCTCGAGGCCGCCATTCAGATGGGTGAGCTCGGCGACGGTGGTTATGAGGCATGGATCCTCCTGGGCGAAACGCGCAACATGGACGAACGGGAGGAAGCGGGAATGAGAGCGCTAACGGAGGGTGTACGTCTGGCAGAAGAAGCTGGTGGCGCGGGCGCGGGAATGCTTGTATGTCACTTACACAACCCTCCTACCTGCGTCCTGCTGACAGTGTTCGGTATCAGTCTCTGGCAATCTCCTACACGAACGAATCGTTCGATCGCGCTTCTCATTCGATGCTGTTGCGCTGGTTGCGCGCACGTTTCCCAGACGCGCCGATTTCTCCTGAAGTGCAAGAGGCCGTTACCCAGTCATCGTGGCATTCGCATGACCTCGTCACTGAAGCGTTCCTGAATGTGGCCCGTACACAGCACACACAGGGCGTGATCGATCCCGACGTTCAATTGGCCCTTGGAGTTTTGTTTTACACCAATAATTCATACGATCGCGCCAAAGATTGCTTCGAGGCAGCCCTCAGTGTCCGGCCGACGGTACGTTTCTATCCATCATCGGATATTATAAGAAAATACTGATTGTGTGCGCGCCTCACTTCAGGATTATCTGTTGTGGAACCGCCTGGGCTCTTCACTCTCAAATGGAAACAAACCCGAGGAGTCGCTGGGTGCCTACCGCGAAGCGTTGACGCTGCGCCCCACATATACACGAGCGATATACAACGTCGGCGTTGCTTGTAAGTGGCACTTCTCAAAGTCAACCGTCAATGATGCATTCCTTGACACTTTGGCCTTTTCATGCAGGTCTGAACATTGGCGCGCACAAGGAGGCAGCGGAGCATTTTTTGAGCGCGCTTTCCATGCAAGAGGCAACCGGGGAGAAGAGCAAGCAGCTATTGCAGACGCTACGCCGTGCTTTCCTCGCTATGGTTTGTTCTCTCGCTCCGATATAGGGCGCGCGGTATTGATTTGTTCTCTACTATAGGATCGCAGGGACCTTGCAGATCTCACGAACGAGAGCCCCAATCTGGAGTATTACCGTACAGAAGGCTTTGAGTTCTGACTGAAAGTTATATCCATCGACCATCAATTGTATATGTACCACTGCACAAACTGATACTTGCGTCTACAATGATAACACAATGCTGTATTTGCTTTCGAATTCTCAGTATTAATGGTCGCCTGCCTTTCCCTCTGGGCGACGGGTCTTAAATTGTCCCCGCTTGCGCACACCTTCAATGAGTTCTTCAACATTGTGGTCGGCGGCCTCCAAAGAGCCGACACGTCGACGGCCTATTGCCCGAAGCTTAGCTCAGCTCAGATTAAGGGGAGAAGAAAAAACTCTCAACTCACCAACAATGGCCCAGTTCCTCGTGCTCGGGATCCGTAGCATCTCGACCTCAACAGCCCACCCACAGTGCACACTCAGCGTCGCCAGCCACACCCGATAGTGCGCATACGAGCTGCTCACCGCGCCCTCGCCACCGGTGCCCAGGTTGAGCGTCTCGGCATCGACGGCGCAGAGCGGCACGTCCCGCGCGCGATCGAATCGCGCGTCGAACGACCACGCGCAGCATGGGATAGAGAGGTACCCGGACGCGCGTAGACGAGTCGCTAGGGGCGGTACCCATGGCGTGAGCTCGTCTGCGTGGTTCCCGATCAGGAAGCAACTGGTGGGTAGAAGGACGTCCAGATCCAGGTCCAAGTGGTCACCTGTGTCGGAGGCTTGGGGGCTGGGGTATTGCCGTTGCTGCTGCTGCTGCTGCTCTGTCGGGAGGACTCTTGTCAGCGCGGTTGGATCTAGAGCGTGCACAAGGAGGCACGATTGTGTTGAGCGTGGGTAGTGTGTCCAGGATGTGCGCGCGCGCAGGTCGATGCCGTACCCCGCATAGCCCTCCGAAATAAGTATGTGTGTCAGTAGACCGTTGCCACAGCCCAGGTCTACGAAGCCACCCGGAGGGCGGGGCCAGCGACGCCAAGGTTCCACGTCCAGGAGAGCCGGCGCCGGCGCCTCGGTTGTGTTTGGGGCTGCAACGGGATCTGGATCAGGAGGAACGGTCTCGGGACCGTAGGTGTCTTTCCAGAGAAGCATGAGGAACGTCGCGATGCCTATATCCTAGATGACAAATAATGATGATGCCTGCGTTTATGTTAGCGCCCTAATGGACCAGGGAAAGCATGACGGACCTCAAAGACGTGCTTGAGCGGGTCTGTCACTTCTCGCCAGTCGTTGATAAGGTGTTTGTGTCGTTCGCGCATGATGAGGTATAAGTCCTGGTATGTCTCGCGGGGTACGAGGACGTCGTGCATGACCCGTTTCTTGTATTGGGTGAGCGCTCCCCAGCCGTAGCGGTGTAGCGTCTCGAGCAGCGAGAGACACGTCCGGTACAAGCGCGCTCCGGGGTCAAGTGACGTTCCAGGGAGTGGGATGACCTCGATGCGCAACGCCGCTGAGTTGGAGGAAGTAGTGGGGGGAACAAAACGAAAGGCAAGGTGCGTCACGGTTGGGTGGTAATACGGGAGGACGCCGTCCGATGGGAGTGGGGTTAGCACGAGCACGGTGGGGTGGAGAGACTCTGCGTCGGTCAGATGAGAAGTTGAAGAAGGCACGTAGAGCGTGCAATGCTGCTCGAGACCCGAGTCGCGTGTTGGGCGACGTGGGAGGAGCTTGCGATGTATATTCCGGACGGGCTGCAGATCTTGGAGGGCCGGAACGAGGTCGGGGAACCCATCGACAGAGTCTTCTATGACTTCGGATCGCAGAATGAGCGTCGAGTTGTACTCTGGATGGTGAATGAGCTGAGAAACGGCGTGTTCGAACTGAAGGGTATTAGTGGCCTGACTGAAACGCAATCAGTCGAAGAACGTACGAGCGCAGCGGGGAAGTCAGCAGGACAGGTGATAAGCGGCGTCCATGCAACAATCTCATTGCCGTCAAGTCTAAGAGGATCGACATCTGCGGTCACATTGCGTCGAGATGGATTGAACCTCGGGCGGTCGACGGCCATCACTCAACTGACCGCCTTTGCACCGTTGTTTCAGCCCAAAAAAAGATGACGACTCGTGACAGACACGCTTTTCATGAAACGTGAAACGTAATATATAAGGCCAACTACGCAGAACAATTCGTCGCTGGATGGTCATGAGAACACCAACAGCGATGACGTGAATCGATGACAGATGCAGGTATGTAGAGCGTGATTGTCGAGCAGAGACCGACGGCCCGTGCTGATCGTCTTGTTCGGTCTGTCGTCATATAATACGCGCAAGCAAACCTTTGATGGAGAGCCCAGACCATGTCGTCCCCAACAGACTCATTCCTTTCCACAAAGCGGCCAAGGATACACAAAAGCAAATCTGGCGACGACATAGAGACGTACGAATGCCCCGACTTGTGGTTTGACGATGGAAACATCATCCTCCGCGCCATCGTTGGCGACAAAAATGCTTTCACCGCCTGCAAAGTTCACAAGTCTATCCTCGCCTCGCATTCTAACGTCTTCCACGACCTGTTCGATGGGCCTCAGGCTGCATTCGATGTCGGCTCGGATCGATATGACGGTATACCTGTGATGGATCTTCCAGACTCTCCATCAGAGGTGAATGACTTTTTGAAGGCGCTCTACTTTCCAGAGTGAGAGTGGTCTCCCAATTTATGAGCACATGTGCTGACTGGCTAGACTCTCAGAGAGACTCATTGTCACTTGCCAATCTCCTCGCCCTTCTTTGAGGGGATCTGGAAGGGTTTCCCGTTCAAATACGAGGGGATCCTTCGTCTCGCGATGAAGTACGACTGTGAACCCCTTCGAGAGCAGATGATCAACGTATTAAGACATGCATGGCCGCAATATCTGGTCGACTGGGACTTTCTGCAAAAGCGCACGGAAGATTTGGAAGTGGTCTACTTACGCCGAGAGTGTTTTGATATGTCGTTTGCGCATCCGGAACCAGGCATGTCTGTGTCTTCGACCCTTTCTAGTTCTAACGGATAGATAGCTCGAGCCCTCCGCCTCGCTATGGACTGCAATGTGGTGGACATCCTTCCCGTTGTGTTTTATGACCTGATGCGGGTGCACGAGGTTATCGCCGCAAGCCCATGGGAGATATTCCGTCGCGCCGATCTCTCTGTCTTGACAGCAGAGGATCTTCGCCGGCTAACCCAAGGGCGTGGGAATCTGCGGGGCAAATACCTCGACGATATCAAGTATCTACACCACCACATCCGACTCTCTGGTTGCAAGCGTATTCCCGTTTCCGGAAACATCTTTCCCGGAAAGTCGCCTTGCCACGCAGGCCTCAAGAAGTGGTGGGCCGCCCGGCTTGGGGTTGCTTCAGGTCATAGTGTCCGGGATCCTATCCGCTGGCTACGGGAGGAAATTAGTCTCTGTGACGACATACCCCAAGACGAAGCGTGTGTTTGTTGTGTACGAACTATGAAGAAGCGTATTCAGGGCGTAAGAGAAGAACTGTGGACCAGTCTTCCTTTTCTCTTTGGTCTTGTAAGCATATCCAGCCACCCGCCTCTGTTGGTACTGACTGCTCTGACACGAATAGACGGGTTTGGTCTCCGATAATTGGGGCAAAGAACCGGAACCAAAATTGTGGTACTGAGACTAGCAGATCTTGAGAGTATTTCTCAGAGAATAGCGTCTCACACCAACCTTTTCTGTTTATCTGTTGCAAAATTTATAACTTAGTACCAGTCAAGTTTGTTTATGTACAGTATGTCATTACCCGGGCCGTTCCAGCCTTGATTGTACAGCGATGGCCGATGTCCAGATGTGCGCGGTCAATTCGATATCCTGTTCATCATAATATCCAACCTACATCGCTAGACATGCCCTGCCAAAACCGCCATCTCCAGTATCGAAAGATGTGAAGCTGAACAAATACTCGGGCCAACTCACACAAAACAAAGTCTGCGGTATTATCCGGGTGTTCCATATCGTTTTGTCTCATCGCGCCGTATTTCTAGGCTAGGGGAGGTTCACAGGCTATGCGTAAGTCATCCGGAGCTTTTTAGCTACTCGTATTGTCGCCTTATACGACAACCTGTCAGTATATGCTGTGATCGATGAAGACGACATGGAGAAACCTCAGGCAGGGATGATCTCACGACGAGCCTTTCTCCTGCCTCACGATCCCCCATGAATTAGATTGGGATATCGCCGATCTGGTGGGAAGGTGCGGTGGCTGTGCAAGGTGTAGCTGTCAAAACGCTCATATATCCCGAGCAGGAAACCCTTGCAATGTCCACCTCGTGCGAATGCCATTTTATCACTGCCAGAGGAAGCACTGCGTTGCTGATTAGTGGCAAAGTTGGATCTTGCAAAGGTAGTCAAGGAGGGCTGTAAAGAAGAAGGCCTGGTCGGGCTTATTTTCAACACGATCGGTGTGAGGTACGCAACATGTTGCGATCTAATCGATGCCAGTGGATGCTGATGCACAACTCATAAAGCGATGCCATAACGATGGGCACTGATGGTGGGAGATCTCCTTTATTACACTCCTTTGCGTGACTGAGACAGGGAGCAGGGATGCGCTATTCGTCAGTCTGTTCGACCCCACACTCACACACATTTTGACTTACGTTCGTGGTCAGGCTCCCGAGCCGTGACATAATTGCGGATTCTATCGAAGCGGTATGCACCCTCTCTGTTCTCAACCACACCCTGGCTCATCCACTCTGGAACAGGTCACAATGGTACGACGATACGAACTGTTACTGTTAACAGTACCCTGGGTTTCAGGCGAGCGCTCACACTTTTCTGGCCTGGCTTCCAGGCCCAGTACTATGATGGCAACATATCCCTGCCCGGATGTGACAAGAATATGCCAGGCTGTGCGATGGCCGCGGTGCGACACAACCGCCCGACGATCATCGTGTACGGCGGTACGATACAGGCTGGCCAGCGGCACGTCGACTGCCCCGCAATGGGATACAAGAAAGGCGACCCCGTGAATATCTCGGACGCATTTGAATCATACGGTGAATCTCTGCGGTGATCGACGCGATATTTGACTAACGCACTCTGCTCCGGCCCGGAATTGAAGGCGCATTCACCGTTGGTAAGATCACGGAGGAACAACGCCTTGACGTTGTCCGACACGCATGTGCTGGGCCCGGAGCTGTGGCGGGATGTACACGTACGTTCGCTCGTATCTGCATTGGTCAGATAGAATATTGCACAGCTCGTCCCGTCATTTGACAGGGCCAACACCATGAGTTCTGCACTGGAAGTACTCGGTCTTTCCTTACCGTACTCCTCTAGCACCCCTGCAACTTATGATGGTGCGTTTCCTGCGCCATATGACGCAGCGTCCCTGACTGACCCTTGGATTCAATGGTTCGAAAGAAAAAGTCAAGGAGTGTAAGAGGGCCGCGGGGTACCTCAAGAAACTGCTCGAGCGTGACATCAAACCTCGGTACGCCCCGTTCTTAAACTTCTACAGCAGAGTCCAGCCTGAACGCTACTGTACTCCCGCATAGCGACATCCTCACACGGAACTCGTTCCTGAACGCAATCGCGATCGTGAACATCCTAGGCGGCTCGACGAACGCCGTACGAACACCCTTCCCCTCGTCTCCCACTTAGCCCCCTTCCGCGCGCGCCCGCGCGCCACACGCCCATCACTGACTCGCCTTGCCCTCCCATCGCAGGTCCTGCACCTCCTAGCCATGGCTCGCGCAGCAGATATCAACCTCACGATCGACGACTTCCAAACCGTAGCGGACCGCACGCCGTACCTGGCGGACCTCAAGCCCTCCGGGCGGTACTACATGGCGGACCTGCACCGCGCGGGCGGGATCCCCGCGCTGCTCAAGTACCTCCTCGCGCACACGGAGGACATCATCGACGGCGCGCAGCTGACCGTGACGGGCCGCACGCTCGCGGAGAACGTCGCGGATGCTCCGGACCTCTTTTTGGACGGGACTGGCGTGCAAGACGTCGTGCGCCCGCTTGCGAACCCCATCAAGCGCACGGGCCACATCGCCATCCTGAGAGGCAACCTCGCACCGGGCAGCGCTGTCGCGAAGATAACGGGTGCCGAGGGCGTCAAGTTCGACGGGCCGGCGCGGTGCTTCGACGACGAGGACACGTTTTACCCCGCGCTCGCTGCGGGCGAGATCAGGCCGGGGATGGTGCTTATTTTTAGATACCAGGGCCCCAAAGGTGCCCCCGGTATGCCTGAGGTAGATAACCCCTTTCCTCTTGAACGTGATGTGTACTGTACTCAGCACCGTGTGTAGATGCTAGGTACGCGAGCTCGGCTGGGTCTAACCTTCCTTTGGTTGTTGACTTTGGTTGTTGGGTACAAGGCCCCACGGGCGCATTGATAGGTGCGGGGCTCGCTGGCTCGACAGCGCTTATCACCGATGGGCGCTTCTCGGGGGCGTCCCGAGGCTTCATCATCGGTGCGGGGTCGCGACAGTGGTCCTAGCGGAAGCTGATGTTACAGAAAAATCCAGGCCATGTTGTGCCCGAGGCACGCCTGGGCGGGCCAATCGCACTTATCCGGGACGGCGACAGGGTTGTCATTGACTCTGAGAGAGAACAATCGATTGGGACGTCACTGAGGAAGAACAGGCCCGGCGACGGGTAGAGTGGGACAGCTCTGGAAAGGCACGCTAACGGTGAAACGGGGTGTCCTGTTGAGGTATGCCCGAGACGTCGCGGTGCGTGGTACTTTCTCTGTCCAGGGTTTTCCGGCTGAGAATGGATATGCCCATTTTTCATAGCCCGCAAATGTGGGGGCCTACTGTGATTAGTATGGCGTACATTTATGGCGATGAAAGTACACAGGCGAAAAAATAAGTGAGTACGGATGTGCAGCGAGATCGTCCCTGTATATATTGAAGATTTTAAATGGGACGTGTAAAGTAAATAAAGCATGAGTTCAAGGAGTCGGTCATGAGGCAAGAATGTCAACCCGTTGGCGCTGACAAACCAAAGTCAGCCGCCCGACAGAGGTGACAAAGCAAGTGACCTACTTCTCGAGGGATGGTTTCGCTTATCGTGCTTGGGTGGGTCCAAAGAGCTACGTTTCGCAAAGATTTGGCGGGCAAGCATCTCGTCGTGGGCTCCGGTCTCATTTATGGGGCGATTGCGCTCGTTGAGCTCGATCGAAGGGGTCGGGGCGTTCTTGTCCATCGAGTTGTGCTTGCGCGGAATGGCGCGCTCGCCGGGTTCACGCTGGCCGGTGATCACGGCAGGATCGGGCGGCACGATGAACGTCGGTAGCGGTTTCTTCGGCTTTTTGACTTTGGGGGCAGACCCTTGGCGGCGCGGCGCTTGGCGCGGATGCGCTTCTTGTACTGCTTCCAGAGCCAGGCGACGAAGATTATGGTCCAGATGGTGATGACGGCTGCGCTGGAGACGATCGCGGAGACGATGGGTGTTTTGGCGCGGTGGCTTTTTGAGCGGGAAAAGTGGTGTCAGATAGTGGGGAATGAGGCGGAGGCGCGCGTGCGGAGCAAAGGTGGGTTGGTACACTTGGATTATTGGGAGTATGGAAATGTCACTTACCCGTGAAGTAAAGCCTTCTCTGAGGCCTTGTTGTCCAAGTGGTAGGTAGGAGTTGAGCCCAAGGGTTCAGAAGGAGTGGCCATGGAGTATGATGTTAAGATGGGCGAAAGTCGGAAGGAAGATGAACGAATAGGGAGAAAACCGGAGCGAATGCTTCCGAGGTCATATGACCTGACTGTGGTGTAATTCGCATACACCAAGTCGCACCAGGTGTAACCACCAGGCAGCTTCGTGGTTGCCAGAGTCTGTTCCACTCAAGCAGAGGACCTGTCACCGGCATCGACCGGTCATGGAGCTGAAGAGGCTATACTGTAACCAGATCTCAACCTTTTTATACTTCTCCCGAAGAACTTACGAGAGCGGCAACTCGCCTTCCTTCTCCAACTAAAATCGTGGGAACGCGACGATGAACCTAATAGGGGACGATCGTGGCTGAATACGTCAATGGCCGACTCTACGTGTTCTTGTGCGGTCGCGGCCGTCTATGCTGGCTTCATGCATCATGCATGAGCAACACTTGGGCTCTCCATCCTACTTGGCAGGGACATCTGTGGCATGTGCGCCAGACAGGACGGCGTGTGAGGCCCGCTCGAAACGAAGGATTGGAAGCACGCGTCAAGAAGGTTGTTATGCTCAGACGGGTTCGTCGAAAGCCTTTTCAACCAGCTCTACCTCCCTCTTTCTCTCCCCCGGCCCCTTCTTTCCCTCCATGGTCTCCCTCCTTTGTTTTTGTTATTCACTCTTTTTTCTCTCCTTTCTACTCGTCGACGCCTCTCACCTCTCTAACCTGACCCACCTTTACGATCTTGTCCAGCCCCACGCGCAGGTCTTTCCCAGGAAGATTTCCCGCAGGTCATGTAGTCCTTCGCCAGCTCCGCTGCCCAGTAACTGCTTCCCCGCAGTCGGATTTAGCACGCCATCTGATGTGCCCGCTAGCACGAACGGGTGGTGGTGCGATCCGGCCGATGAGTTTGGCTTCCTAGGCTTCAGCTATGAAGTCACCTACTGTGAGTGCCCCCGCTTCTCCTCCTATCCTTTGGTTTACGGATCCTCATCAGGTCCGAGTTTGGCCCAGCTACAGACCGATTTCGCGAACATGCGAAAGACCTTCAACAGTCGCTACGTCCGCCTTTATGGGACATGCGACAATGAGGGCTTTTAGTGCGACTGAATTCTCTCCCTTTTCACGAACACAACTGATCACAAGCTCCCCAGCAATGACATTATCACAGCTGCCTGGAACAACACACTTGGCGTACATGCTCTTGTCTGGGTAACATCACTCTTGTGGTTTCTCAGAAACGATTCATTTGCTTGTTTGCACAGTGTGGCTTCAGCAATTGCAACCTTATGCAGCCTCGTTTCAATACCCTCTCTTCCATTCTTCACACCAATCCCTTGGGCCCGTTCGTCACACGCGTTGTTCAAATGGGAACCGAGCCACTCTTCGATGACGTTATCACTCCCCAAGCCCTTACTACCCAGGTGAACAACGCCAAGCAGAATCTTTCAGACATTGGCATCAATGTCACCGTTAGCGAGTTAGCATATGGCTATCAAGAACGCAATTCCTCAGGTTCTCAGGCCGTTCTCGACGCCATTGACTCGATCAATGCTCACATGCTTCCTTTCTTTGCCGGGGACGCCACAAGGGGTGTGTACCTGGTTCCTCATGTTCAGATCGGCTCTTCCCCTCAAGAGATGTCTGATATGTCCTTTTAGGTCAGAATGCGTGGCCGGACGTTATGGACGACTTGCAATACTTTATCGACCACGGTGGAGGAAAGAAGATCTACTTTGATGAGGTATGTCACTTATATCTTCTACCTTCCGCTTTTTTCACAATGTCATAGAACGGCTGGCCATCCACCGACCAAGGGATCGCGAATATTAAACCTCAAAGCCCGTCGGCGGTCGCCAGCGTCGGCGACGAACAGGCTTATTATCAACTCCTTGACCAGCGCTGCGAGTATCTTAAAACCGTCGTCGGGGGTGGCGTCGGCTGGTTTGCCCACATCTACACGGACAGTCAAGAGCCCGGCTATGGGATTTACACGAGTTCCGGAACGTTAAAGTTTCCTTTTGCTCCAAGGACTAATTGCTGAATGGGGATATTGTGTACATAGAACTGCATTTTATGATCCATACTTATTGACCCTCCAAATCCACTCACTTTCCTTCTGAAGTATAACTTCTCTGGTCGTGCTTTGTATCCAGCTTTAGACATGGACTAGTGATTGGTACAGCTTGTATCAGAAATGATCGTAATCGTCATAACGTGTTTTGATGTCAGTCCACGCCGAGTCAGAGCAAACGGTAACGGTACAAGAAATGCAAACGGTATAGACAATCGTTATAAGCGGAAAATACTGTAGATAGATCGAAGTACGGGGTATCTGGTCCGTATCATGCACATCGTAACGCATCACCCGTACCACTTCCCATTTATGCTGGCTACTTTTGGTCTTTGTGGAATGATTGCTTCTGTGATGTTGAATACTTTTATCGCTTCCTAATCGTACCATACGCTGAGGACCGATTCAATCGTACAACGGAGTGACCCACCTCCCATGTCTTTACGTCAAACTCAAACACGAGTTGTTGCTTCCTCAACCCTTCTTGATAATCGCTTAGCTGGGGCTGTTCACAGATGACTAGCGGAGGGGCGTGAAAGGTTACGTTACATAATCTGACCGCGAGCGAAAGACAAAAGAGGATTAAAAACGTACAGACGACGGGTTCCCCATCATCCTCGATTTCGAGCGCACATTCACCATCCCTGATCAAAAATGAGAGATAAAACAGGTTCTCGACGGATTGCGCAAAGTCGTTCGGGTTGATGACGAATCTGAAAAGGTTGACGGGGCCATTCTGCTCCACGAGCAAATTTTGAATCTAAAAAAGAGAGATGCAAAACACGCCACAGTAAACGATTAGAGGAGGCGAAAGGAAGGCTTTTGATTACATCGATCACATGTTTTGTCGTCTCGTTCTCAGACCGCGCAATGTCTTCTTCGCGGAGCTCCTGTGGCCGTCGCTCGTCCGCTTTGTTCTTCTCGAATTTTGCGCGCTTGCCCACCGCGCGCTTTTTCTGTTCGACCGCCAGCGGCCCGAGCCTGTGGCGCATCTCACCGAAAGACCAGAACATCAGAGACCCCGCATAACACAGAGAGGAGAATAGACAAAGTCAAGTCAAGACACACAAGCGCGCGCGGAGGAGCGGGAGGGGATGGTGGTGAAAGAACGCACATGAAATCCATGACGGGCACGCGCCGGCTCTTCGCAAGGGCTTTGCGGCCGATCCGTTCCCAGTTCAGTGGCTCGTCGTCCTCCTCGTCCTCTTCTCTCGTCATCGTCATCCTCTTCGCCGCCTTGCGCAGCAGCAGGATGGTCCCGGTCTTTGGCTGTCCGCCGCCTCGCCGCCCACCCATGAAGGTGATCAGCTTGGAGACGAAATCGTCAATGTCGAAGGCGCCCGCGCCGGCTTTCATCGCGCGCGCTTTGGCCGCGTGCATGTTGGATGCGGTCAGGAGGAAGGCCGAGTCGAGCGTCGCTTCTTGTGGAGCTGACACTGGAATGGAAAGCGGAGACGGGGTTCATATTGAGGAGGTGATGATATGCGCGGTGGGGAGAAATAGGATTACCTTGATCGAAGAGCGAGTCGGCCAACTGCACTTTCTCAAGGAGCTCCTGCGTCGTGTATTCATTGACGTTGAGTTGGTGGCCTGGCAAGCGTACATGGATCATCCTTTTCCACTCCTATAGACGGCGATCTGGACTAAATACCTTCTTCATCTTTGAGCAAGACGCGATACTTTTGCCGGAGCACGCGTTTCTCTTCTGGGTCCTGATCTGGATCGTATGCAACTTTTTTCCGTGGCGAGTCCATGGCGATGTCCTCGTCTGCCATGATGGAAATGAAAAGCCCGTTGCGAGTAAAGGGGTTTGGTCTCAATTAACGGTCAGACGCGTCACGCGCCGCGATTTCGATTACGAAACAAAGCTTATTCTCATCCGGGTTAGGGTTACTTCGCTCTGCCGCAATCTCGTCCGCTATACTACTCGTTAAAATACACTTCAGACGGGGTGACTGCGCGATATTCGACTATGCGTTGAACTTTTGATAAATGAGCACCAACCCTAAATGATTTAAACGGCCCAGGCTTACCGCTGTAAGGTAGGACTCGGCGACAGTACGGGCTCTCGCGTTGAGGCTTAGCTTCATCTCACTGATCTCTCTGTCTACGTCTTCCATGAACCTGAAAGGTTCATCAAGAAGATTTCAGGATTTCTGACAGCCCGACTGCAATGTGACTCACTGAATGATGAAATCTACAATCTTGTGCTTCAGCATTGACTCAGTGTGGGCGTTGGTGATAAGGAATGAAATATCGTAGCCCTGTCCACCGCAATCATTTAGAGCGAGATAAGGAGTGGGGTGATGCAAGCACCTTGATGGGCTTTCTCCGCAGTACGATGAAGCTCTCTGCACGCTGCATCAAAAATCGGGTGAACTTGTGGCACAAGATTCGTTCAATCTCATCGGCTTGCTTGATCTTGATGCTAACGCGGATAGAATTCACTGAAGGCTCGATGAACACCCGTTCGTTTTCATTTCGTGATATCGTGAGCGGGTTCAGAAGCACTTCCTTAGAGCCCCTGCGCGGGAGATCAGAGAGGACAGAATACAGCAAGCGTATGCGCTCACGCAGCCTCGACCTCGGGTTTGTTGTGACGCTCGACGACCTGGGGGAAAAGAACGTGATCGCGTCTTGCAGGCCAGAGGCCCGAGATGGGTCAATACCTGAGATGGGAAGTTTTCCAGTGTCAATGCGGCGGCCAGAGTTGATCTGACCGCGGCTAGATACGGCCTCAATACATTAGACTATCGCAGGCTAGGTTAAAACATTATTCGCAACAGACGAGGAATGGCCCACCATCGTTTCGCTAGATGAGGAGGAAAGCGTGCGAAGAGTACGTAATCAAAGACATCGAAACGTCGTTGCAAATTCTGCGCGTCTTTTCACCACCGCGTCCAACGTCCAACAAAGCGTGTTATTTTTCCAAGCATGCCTATTGCAGTCGCACTCTGGTAAGTATACAAGTAGGGCACCCTTTCCTGTCTGCTGGCTCAACGTTATGTTAGGAGTACCGTGGTTAAGCCCGGAGAGGCCGTGTCCATCGTCCCGCAGGGCGACTTAGTTATCACCAATGCCGCTCTTGGTGCCGAACTTGCGGACCCCAATGGCCGCACTTCTGTGAAGCTCGTGTACATGCGTCCGACTAAAATTGCCTTCGATGACGAAGACGAGGAAGAAAAGGGTGACAATGATGAAGGCGCGGTTGAGACTGTGCTCTGTTCGTTTACTCCCGGAAAGGTATCCCTTGCAATCTCCTGGCGCGTTGATTCACGAGATTGAGCACCCCGAAGATTGAGCAGTGCACCCTCAACTTGACGTTTGAAGAAGAGGATGAATTTTTGTTGGAGGTCATCGGCCAAAAGTACGTGCCTTTCCATCTTCTGGCTTCCGCTCGCCATTTTCTAAGCACTTTCTCAGTGAAGTCCACCTTTCTGGAAACTACATTGGTAGGGCGCACTCTCCTTTTGGGCCCTGTCAGGAATTAAAAACCTTGTGCAGACCAGGCTCCGGACCAAGTACCATATAACGACGACTCGGAACTTGAGAGTGAATATGCCCTTGATGAAGTCAGCTCTGACGTCGAGATGAATCCCGAGGACATGGTTGACCTTCCTAGCGATGAGGATGAGGATGCTGAGTGGGTTACCCACTACCACCTCATCTGCTACAACAACTTGTGTTGATGTCTTCCCATGCAGACGCTTTGAAGAGGTCCCTCCTGAACACGAAGCAGAAACCGCGAAATTGGCAAAGCGCCCAAGGGTGTCTGACACCACAGAACAGGAACCTATTTCCAGCGATAAAACTTCTAAGAAGAAGGCCAAGAAGTTGAAGGCCGAGAATGGCTCTGCCGTTCCTGCGCCTGCAGATGCCGACGCTGATGTTCAAAAAAAGGGCGAGAAAAGGACAAAAAGGCAAAGAAAGGCGCAGAGTCTAAAGAGGGTGACTCCAAAAAGCGGAAGGCAAGGAAGGCGATGCCAAACAGAAGCAGGGTGACAAAGGCCTGCGCGAGCTCCCCAGCGGCCTGAAGATTCAAGATTCCAAGGTTGGGGATGGCCCAGAAGCGAAAAGTGGCGTGAGGGTGTCCATGCGCTACGTTGGAAAGCTGCCGACCGGCAACGTTTTCGATTCGAACACCAAGGGAAAACCAGTTAAGACACTTGCGCTAGTTTTACTGACGAAAGACTCATGTGGTTGTGTATTCATAGTTCACCTTCAGGCTAGGGGCTGGTGAGGTGATCAAAGGTACGTAATCGAGGGGGTTACATTTGCAACTATTCCTCATGTCTACAAGGTTGGGATGAAGGAATCGCGGGTATGAAAGTCGGAGGCGAACGTCTCTTGATCATTCCCCCTTCGTTGGGGTATGGCAAGCGCAAGACGGAAGGCATCCCACCGAACTCGACTCTTAGATTCGGTGAGCCAATCGGTTGTCTCCTACTCTTCCTTTTGGAGCTAACTGCGTCGTGTCAGAGGTCAAGCTCGTCAACATGAAGTGAATGCACGACAATCATGCCCTTTGCAAATCAGGCTTTTTAGAGCAGATCTACCTTGCCTATTTACGTACATAAAACGACCCTCGAGCAGCCTTGATGCTCTTAACCAAGGGTTGACAACTGATAGGTGCCCAAAAATACCACTTTCTCACATCATAAGCGAGCGGACCTGTAAGTTTTGATCGCCCCAGGCGAAATAGTGCTATCATAGCCACGAGAGTAGAACGCCTGCTCGTGCTCGCGAGGGTTCGGGTCTGTGGCGTCGGATATGACTTTCATATGCAACGCTCAATATATACGGAATTTTGCTATGTGTTTTTCTAAGATGCATTTAGGCATTTCACGCCAGCAAATAGACAATGAGGCGACCAATAAGAACTGATGCTAGACCGGAACTCGACCACAAACCCTGCAAACGCCCATGCATGTGTACGAAATGAGAGGGTTCCACCGACCGAATCAGACCGATCGAGCACCACAGACGCCTAAATTTTGAAACAGGCATAATGCACTATCTCCGCTGCCATTTCTCAGGAGCTGCTGGTGATACGTACTGACAAGTGATCATGTAAGTTGGTGGTGCAACGTCATGGTGCACACACGTTCCCGATCGGGTCACAACGTCACCTGAGTACATCCCATCTTTCGCAATTTGTCCCTCTTTCGACTCCACTTCCAGAACCGGGAGTGTGTTAATCCGTAGAGGGCGCTCGTGACCAGCTGGAGGCGCGATGACCCTGAATGACCGATCATCATCAGGGGTGTTAGTGTGTGCGGAATCGGAACCTAGCGCGATCAAGGAAAAAATGTGCGGGTATGAGGTTAGTGGCAATAGCGTTTGGAAATCTCGAGAGAAATGGGCTCGGCGGCAGTACAGTATGGGGAAAGCAGATTAACAGATAGCCTACCCTTCTCGAAGGCTTTAATTTATGATCCGAAGAATGGTGTGGTTCTCTGATTCTCTTGATTGAATCGAGTTTCAAAGGACTTATGCGAACATGTGGCTCGGACTTGGCAAGTCATGTAAATCACAATCGGCTGCAAATGCCAATACCGCAGGGCGGAGGGGAGGAGAGGCGAGGCGAGGCGGTGGGAGGCGAGGGAAAACTCGCTGCCATGTGAGGGTGAAGTGACTGTTTCAGTTACCTGTTCACGGGTCGAGGCCTTCGTCAGTCCGAGTCAGTCAGAGCTAAGAAAGTACTAGTCCCGTGCTCCGGAGCTTGCGCTGTCTGTAGAAAAGCAGAAGACACACACTAAGGAGGTGGACCGAGGCATGCCCAGAAAAGGGGTCATTCGTTCGAGACACAGACCGCACGGCAGGGTGCAGGCTTCTGGGCCAGCGCGTACCAGGCGCCTCGAAACCAAAAATAAAAGCTCCCATCAATCAAGACAATCGACGAGGGAGGGGGCGTGTCTTCAACCGGCCGAAATAGCCAGCTGGGTTGGCAGTCCACAAAGACGCACCCAGCCGATAACAGACACTCCCCTCACCCACCTCCGGCAAGTCGGACGGATCGGAAATCTTGTGGAGTCGTACGGTCCACGAGAGACCTTCCCTTGTGACACAACGGTTCAGAACTCGGTCTGCCTTGACGACGTACGCGCGATCGCACACACGAGGCTCGAGAATAAAGCAAGAAGAGGAAAAGCAGCTCGGAAGTTGCGGCACTGTGTGAGAAGGGTGAGGTGTTTTATATGCTGGTAGGGGCAGTTGGACAAATGGACGGTCTCAATCAAACCACAAGGAGAGGGGGCAGGGGCAGATCGGCCGTTCATTGAATCGTTTTTGTCCGACCTGAGTCGCTGGCTCGGAAGGACGGTTTCCCGGGGAAAAAGACAGAGCAGGTCAGAGCGGAGATGAAAGGGCAGCGAGGTGAGGGTGACACGAACACCTGCTGGCTGCGCACGAGACGGTGCCTTGAGGTTGGCGTTCGCCGCGTCTGTGGGAGACACAAACCACACGGGTTGTCTCGTCCTCCCCACTCGCCCGATATTACCAAATATTTGCGGGGAAAGAGTGGCTCCTGACTCGTGCTCTTGAATAGGTGGACTGAACCTCGCTGAGAGGTGCTGGGGGGATGGATGTAGAGAGTGACCATCAACAGGGTCGGTTCTTGGCCGAGTCATCCTTTGGGAAGCCCCTGGCTTGGAGGTGTAGTCGTGAGATCGTTCTCTGCTCGTTGTGTGGACACATACCCTCCGAGAAAGATCGACGATAACCTTTTGAGTTTTTGGGGTCTGGTGACAGGCTACAAGCAACATGTCTGTCACCTACGGGCTGCGACACTGCGACAATTCGACGTCACCTTGGAATCATCGGTAACATCGTGGCCGTACTGATCATCGTTGCATACCGTCCTCGGAATTCACAAGAACCAGTTAATGAGATGGTATTAGAAGCAGCGGCACGATTGTTGAGGGTGTAATCGGATGCGCCGGGGAGACGGAGACGGAATCGGAAAAGGCGGAATTGCGATGACCTCGGCTACGCCGGCGATGAAGATATGGTGATCATACGCGGCTCTTCTGGCTCTTCTTCTGGAAAGATAATGGCACGATTAATGGCACGAGGTGATTCCCAACTTCACTCTGGTACTATTGCGGGACACCGTCCCTGATGCGAGTCAGGTGCCAAGATACAATGGACTTGGCTCCAGCAAGACAGTGCGATCTGGACGGGTAGATCCCGTCTCATGACACGGCTGGCTGGCTTAAAAATCAGCGCATCATTTGCGAGGCCAAGCGATGAAACCCTCTGTTCATTTGGGCCCCCTCCTCACGAGGCGTTCGAATATCGGCCGGTCATCTGGTTCTAGCACAATAGGGGAAGCACTGCCCCGACCCAATGTGAGCTGATAGGTGCAGGTAATAAATGAACGGGCACTCCGTCTAGACCATGAAGTCCGACCGATTGAACTTCCACGATAGTCGCTGCATATTGCAGGCTATCGAGGTAGGGCCGCGTGGGATCGGTGAGTCCCCCACTCTCTTCGAAAAACACGCTGCATGGTGTACCGCGCCCTGTCCATCGATGACCTGCCTCATGACGGGTGTACCCATCAAAAAAATATGAGGAGGAGAAAATTTCAGACTCCTCCGGGGTCTATAAAAGCAGAAACTCAGCAAGCCCAGAATTTATCGAACCCTTATCTGACTTTTCTCAGCTGGTGGCCCCCTCCCCCCGCGGTTGTTGTTCTGCCCCAGCCATGGCGTACCGAGATATTGGTGTCCCTTGGCCACTTTGAAACGACGACGTGGACTGCCCCCCTCCCACTCCGCGACCTGTTATTCTCCCCGGCATGATGCATACTCGGAGCTGTGTCCTGGCCCAGCTGTTGCCAAAAAACAAAAGCCTCAATGAATTTGTGGCTGACCTAGCGGAGTAAATTTCTGTCGTCTCCCAGCTTGGCTACTGTTAGCTGCCTGCGCTAGTTCTTTATTTTTTTAATTTTTTTTTTCGCCAGAGGACACTCTTGGTGCTCAAAA
The DNA here is from genome assembly GCA_022376525.1 of Russula vinacea. NCBI lineage: Eukaryota > Fungi > Basidiomycota > Agaricomycetes > Russulales > Russulaceae > Russula > Russula vinacea. The sequence continues at coordinate 188,615 of WTXL01000033.1, forward strand.
CACTTTGTACTGTCGGCTCACGATGCTGACGTCATGCCCTCGCGCTCTTCCTACCCATGGTAATGCGTCTCCAGGGTCTATGCCCGTATGCGGGCTGTGGTCGCTCGGGTGCTATACCATGGGAATGGAAGAGGCGCCAGACGCAGCGCCATTAATCGTGGAGCCAGGTGCAAGGAGGGTACGATGCTTAGACTCTAAGCATCGTACCCTCAGTGTCCCTGTGTGGCTCTTAGCCTTAGAGCCACATAGGAACACTTAAATGCAATGTCCTGGTCGCGCTTGGAGACCTGGCTATGCTTGTGGTGTCCTTTCATCCAGGGAGAGGCAACAAAGACGGGGACGTCGGAAGGCCCAGGCCGCATGGGGCATTTCTTGTCCAGGATGAACCAACCAGGGTAGACCACCGCGCACCGGGGCCGTGGACACTGACACACAGCTAAGTTCGTAAGTCTTGTCGTAAATAGCTCACGGAGCACTGAGAGCAGCAGCTACGCCCTTCACTGTCTGGAAGGAGGTTGACCGAGATCGTGGAGGGTCTAGACAGGTGGGGGACTGGCCATGGTGCATCACCGGGGTTACTAGCCGAGTCTGACAGTTGTGAGTTTCTGCAGGAATAATGGAGTGCTGCCTGCCGACGCCCTGATGCGGTCCGTGCGGTCACGGTGTCCCCGACGGCGACTTCCGCGTTTACGCCTCTTGCCTGGACCCCGTCTACGTCCGTGCGCAAAACGTCATGTTGCAAACCCAACCGTGACACGAACGCCGACCGAGGCCAGAACCTTCCTTGGGTGCCCTCCATTTAGGTTTAGAAAACATTCACTTGCCCTAGTTGGGGTCTCCCATGCGCCCCGAAACCAGGGTTGTCCGTTTCCTGCCCTTTCCCAGGAGGTTCCGCCACTAAGTTCCGTAGTCATATATTCACTCACGCTCTTCCATTGCTAACACGATGAAGATCGGACCTGCAGGGATCCCTGTTCAGGCGTAGTGTCTATGGTATCAAGCAAATTTCAAGGACAACAACCCACAAGCACGGCGACTAATCAAGGTGCTTCTACAGTGCCTCCCGTGCGGTGCGGGGTAGCCAACGCTCTCCTAAGCCGACATCGGCACGGAACGAAGATGAGGAACCAAAGCAACGTCGCGGAGTTGATATTTTCTCGATGTGCGCGGGCTCAGGCACGTGGATGCTCTTTGCGGAGGATGAAACGTATTCATGTAGCGCCGTAGACTTCGAGCTAGATGTCTGTGAGTTTTAGATGTAGCTTTAGATGCGACGTTGAGCTTTGGATGTCTGATCAGTGATCACCTCCTCGGGTACTGGGCCCAGCACCGGGGTCGTATGAGTGGTGGAGCCATCAACACCTCGGTAACCATCGTACACAGCTCTCGTCGGAAACGTATATCCGGGTTCCACATACGGATTGTATTGACAGGAGGTGAGAATGGTACTACATAAACTTTCCCGAAACTACAGGTACAGACGCCGTGAGCCCCCCGTCAACAGCGAAGAGTTGGCCGTTAACATAGCTCGAATCATCTGCGTTAACTTATTAGTACTTTGTCAGCCTCGCGCAAGGACAACGGACCTGAAGCAAGAAACAGTGCTGCATTCGCAATCTCTGCGTTCTTACATTAGCAGGCCTCGAATAGAGGAGATAGAGAACGAAGTTACCCTCTGGAACACCATAGCGACCCATTGGGTTTACCTGCCCCATCTTGTCGATACTGCCACGCTGACGGGCATAGTCAAAGAAAGGAGCAGTCATGGCCGTCTCAACAAGCCCAGGACAAAGGGCGTTGACGCGGACGTTGGTGCGCTGAAGTTGCCACGCAGTCGTCTGCGCAATGGAGTTTACACTAGAATATTGATGTAAGTAGGTAATAACGTGAGCGGTGTGTGTGCGCGCACGCCGCCTTGCTTGCACTGTCTGAAGAGCCTTGTCAATACGTGAGAAATTGGGTAATACGTGTATCAGACTTACAATCGACGGGGCCAGCACCTGAACGAATACCAGCGACTGTGACAGTAAGGATAAGTATGTTTGGTATCCTGGGAGACTAGAAAAGCAAAGACAGACTAGAAGCAGTGAGGATAATGCTGCCGCCGCTGAGGGGCTTTCCTCGGGCCTCGTTCGTTTGTTTCATCGCCACCGACGCGTGTTTGACAGCAAGGAAACAACTAATAGAGGTTCACCTAACAGTGTAAGGTCATACAATCAGGCACTCACGATAGAGTATTTATTCGCATCACGTTGGTGAACATCTCTCCGGATGTCTCTTCCATTGTACGCGAGAATGCGACTCCAGCCTGAGTATAGGAAGCTTGTTAACACGGAATGACAGGGTGGAACGTCGAGCACACACGTTTGCGAAAAAAATGTCTAGTCTGCCATGTTCTCTGAGTGCCTGGTTACAGACATCCGAGATTGCTTTGTCGTCAGCAGCATCGGCTTGAATGACGGTGACCTGCAAGGGACGTGAGCGCTCGCCACGGAATGGGACAAAGGTTGTGTTCGCACTGTTACGTCTGGATACCGCTCCTCGATAGTCAACTTGAGATTAGGAAGATTCTCCCCAGACAAGTCCATGAGGTAAAGATGTTGCGCGCCTACAGGGAGACTTGGTGTCATTACTCCGCTACATGGACAGAGGTCTACCAACCTTCATGGGCAAAGGATAAAGCGGAGGCCCGCCTAGAAAGCAGGTCAGGATCACAAAGGTTGACCGATTCGAAAAAGCGTACCCGATGCCTTTGAGGGAACCAACACCAGTAATAATGGCGACCTTACCATTGAGCTTTCCCGTGCGTGGAGCTGTTGAAAGGTGCGATTGAATCCTGGCGAGGCGCACCAGGGTGTGCTTGTAATGCTCCTGTGGTGACGCCGACTGTTTAAGATCTGGTTGCTTTGCTGGTGCCATGCAAGTCTTGCTGTCAGGGTCACATGATTTGGGGAGTGTGCGAGCGCTCGGACAAAACTCGGGAATTATCGGGGAAAGAAGGAAAGGACTCATGGGCTTAACTTTGATCTGGGAAAGACGTAGTACTGTATGTAAGGTTCCTTGGATTTGCAAATACAGCGTACAGAGTGACTAAATAACCAACAGATGTCGCTGCCGATGTATGTCAAGGACAAGGTCAAGGATCGCTCAAGGACACACTCTCCCGCGCGGATGCATTCGCCAACAAAATATGTCGTAATTCCTCGTGTCGGCGAGTCGATTCGTCTCGCAGTTCTGTTACCCGCAGAAAGGCGATTCATCAGGTTCGACTCGTCCATGGTAAGATAACTAATAGTCATACCATCCGCGACCGAAAGCAACTCGTCTCGTGTCTCAGCCACGCTCTCAGACACTTTCTTGGCGGCTTCGATGTCTTTGGGGTTAAACCGCATTATTTGAAAGGTGACGTCCATCGGAAGTCGTGGGTACCCACCAGCTTTTGCAAGGGCGTGCTCCTCCGCATGTTGTTCGGAACGTGCCCGCTTTCATCGTGAAGCGAAGTCAGCGTGGCCTGGACGTCTGACATCTGTTTGACCGTGCTTTCATGCTGTCGCACTTGTTCTGCGTGGCGCTGGTCCATTTGTTCGACCCGTTGTGCCTGCGACTCGCGTTGCTCGTGAAGCAACTCCCGCATTGCTCTCATTTGGCTCATCATATCTTCGTGACGTCCCCGAGCAGCGTCCGCACGGGCTTGTTTCTCGGCATCGATTTCGGCCCTTCGGAGGGCTCGGTGTGTCTCTTGTTCGGCGCGTGCACGCTTTAGGTCCTCCTTGAGCTGCTCCAATTTGTCGTTGGATGTGCCCTGGATCATGTTAGGGTTTGGCTTTACGCGTAAAAAGTCGCGCGTTTTGTCGGCGACTGTCAGCTGTATGTAATGAATGATGAATGAAATGTACCTTGTCCAGAGCGTTGGGCGCACGTGAGGCTTTTAAATACGTTCAGTCCTGGCCATCCTTTGTTCCTTTCCTTGTCCAACATGTCCAACCTCACCCCTCCTACCTCTGCCAACCCTTCCCGCTCACCTCGCACTAGGGGTGTGTCCAGCATGGTGTGCACCACATGTCCCCTTGCCTGGCTTCTCACTGATTTTTGACTACTTCGTAATCTCTACCCGTTTTATTTTCTGAACTTCAAAGCATTTTAAAAGCGCTACTACTGGTGTGGCCACGAAAACTATGCGCAACGAGCTCAACAGGCTTGTGCAGACCGTTTCCGACCCTAACACAAAGCGGGTATGTTCTGCAGCATCACAAATGCTTCGCTTCTCACCGTCCTCGTGGTCAAGGTGTTCGACATGGAGATGCAATCCTTCTTCTACCTTTTTACTCGCTATCTCACCGAGAGAGCCAAGAGCCAAGATCTGTACGCAATCCATACTTATTCGAGATGACTGACCATACTAATTCTTGTCTTGGACTAGCGAATGGGATCGCATCAAGTCGCCCGCTGCCGAGCAGATCGTCCCTTACGACAAGCTGCCTAAAGCGACCAGCCCTGATGCCCTGAACAAGCTTGCTGTCCTCAAGGTTAATGGTGGTCTCGGTACTTCGATGGGTATGGTGCGCTAAACTTCCACATTCAATTATTTACACACCACATTGCCAGGTATGACCGGGGCAAAGTCTGCGCTCGAGGTCAAGGACGACATGACCTTCCTCGACCTAACCGTGCGCCAGATTGAGCATCTGAACACGACGCATCGTGTCGATGTTCCACTCATTTTGATGACCTCATTTAACACACACGAGGACACACTTCGCATCATTAAGAAGTACGCAAATCAGCAGCTTCGGATCACCACATTCAATCAGTCGCGGTACCCGCGTATCCTCAAGGAGACGCTTCTCCCCGCGCCTAAGACAGCAGATGATGACAAAAAGAACTGGTACCCTCCCGGTCATGGTGATTTATACAATGCATTACTCCATTCGGGCGTATTGGACCAGTTGATTGCCGAGGGCAAGGAATACCTTTTCGTGTCCAACTCGGATAATTTGGGTGCCGTGTATGTCTCGTAACTAACTGCTATTTCACTGTGCCGAGACTGACGACCTGCAGCGTTGATCAACAGATTCTTCAGCATATGATCGACACTCAGGCTGAATTTATCATGGAGGTCACCGATAAGACAAAGGCTGATGTCAAGGTAATCTACTTTTTGCTCCAAGCTACTTCAGATTCACCAAGTGGTTGCACCCAGGGCGGTACCATCATCGACTACGATGGCCAAGTGCGTCTGCTCGAGATTGCCCAAGTTCCTTCAGAGCACGTCGAGGACTTCAAGTCGGGTACGTGCTATGCTGTCATCGACCTCCTATCATCGATGACACCACATAGTCCGCAAATTCAAGATCTTCAACACAAATAACATTTGGATCCATCTGAAGTGTACGCTCTAATATTTACTTGATGTTACTCGGATTTCTGAGCGTGTTTTACTTTCAGCTCTAAAGCGGATCATGGAGAACGAGGGCATGGATCTAGAGATCATCATTAACCCAAAGTCTACGGAGGACGGCCAGGCGGTTATCCAGCTTGAAACAGCGGCCGGGGCAGCCATCAAACACTTCAAAGGCGCGCACGGCGTCAACGTCCCTCGCTGCCGGTTCCTTCCTGTGAAATCGTGCTCCGATCTGCTGCTGATCAAGAGTGACATCTATTCGCTGGAGCACGGCCAGTTGGTGATCAATCCGAGCCGGATGTTTGAGAACACGCCCGTGATCAAGCTTGGTGATCATTTCAAGAAGGTGGGTTACCCTGGCCCCTTACTATTCGGCAATCCCTGATTCTTTTTTTTTTCCCCTTCCTCGCACAGATCCAACAGTTCCAGAAGCGGTTCAAGAAGATTCCGAAGATCCTTGAGTTGGACCACCTGACGGTGACGGGAGATGTGAACTTCGGGCGAAACGTGACGCTACGTGGGACGGTGATTATTGTGGCAAATGAGGGCCAACGCATTGACATCCCCGACGGGTGCATTTTGGAGAACCGGCTTCTCTCGGGCAATCTGACCATGACGGTACGTGCATATTACATGTTCACGATGGAACGAACTCACGGACACTTTTTCAGGATCTGTAATCGGTTGTCATGTATCGCGGCCGTCATTCATTTCATTCCCCCAATCTTGGATTCTTCAAGGTGTGATACCCCAGGACTAGACTCTTTTGCACGCGTACACTCTTAGTTACACAGAAGGACCCTCATTTCCTCTTATCACATTGGACGGTGTTTCTCTGTTTTAGCTTCTTAATATTTGGTCTGATGGAAGGACGCAATGGAACGTAGGTTGGTTCAAGCTATACCAGTTTCGATATATGCCGAGTATTCTAATGTGTCCGCACTTATCATACGCTCGTTACCCACTATTCGTTACAAAAAGACTCCTACTTGACAAAAAAAAATACTGGGATGAAGAGAGAAGATGCAAAATTCTATCAACATAAACCAGAGAAGACCAAGAGACGGATGTTCCAGAAAATACAGATTTGATTGGGATACTGCTTCTTGTCCGGTAGTTCCTCGCTGAATGACACAAACGTGGCACCAGACGTAATTATAGGTCCTGTGTGAGGTTGCCATGTTTAGAAAAGAGAACAGAACAGAAGGGACGTGACACGCACAATCATGTTAAGATTGCCCGAAAGGAGCCGGTTCTCGAGGACACACCCGTCGGGGATGTCAATGCGTTGGCCCTCATTTGCCACAATAATCACCGTCCCACGTAGCGTCACGTTTCGCCCGAAGTTCACATCTCCCGTCACCGTCAGGTGGTCCAACTCAAGGATCTTCGGAATCTTCTTGAACCGCTTCTGGAACTGTTGGATCTGTGCGAGGAAGGGGGAGAAAAGAATCAGAGATTGCCGAATAGTAAGGGGCCAGGTAACCCACCTTCTTGAAATGATCACCAAGCTTGATCACGGGCGTGTTCTCAAACATCCGGCTCGGATTGATCACCAACTGGCCGTGCTCCAGCGAATAGATGTCACTCTTGATCAGCAGCAGATCGGAGCACGATTTCACAGGAAGGAACCGGCTGCGAGGGACGTTCACGCCGTGCGCGCCTTTGAAGTGCTTGATAGCTGCTCCCGCTGCCGTCTCGAGCTGGATGACAGGTTGGCCATCGTCTAAGTTCTTTTGATTGATGATGATCTCCAAATCCAAATTATCGGATTCCAACACCCTCTTGAGAGCCGACAAGTTGAGCCAAAGGTTATTAGTGTTGAAGATTTTGAATTTGCGGACAGACTTGAAATCTTCCAAGTGCTCCGAGGGCACCTGGGCGACTTCGAGTAGGCGAATCGAGCCCTCATAATCAACAATAGTGCCACCCTGAGAAGGAGGCGTTAACGAGAAGGCAGAGGTTCATAGTGTCAAGACGTTACCTTTATGTCAGCCTTGGTTTTATCGGTGACCTCCATAATAAACTCAGCTTGAGTGTCGATCATATGTTGTAAGATGCTCTGGTCGACTCTGCATGGGCGATGAGCGCGATACGGACGTAAAAAAATGTTGGTGTACGTACACGGCCCCTAGGTTGTCCGAGTTGGACACGAAAAGGTACTCTTTACCCTCAGCGATCAACTGATCCAGGACACCCGAATGAAGCAATGCATTGTACAAGTCACCATGACCAGGAGGATACCAGTTCTTCTTGTCGTCGTCGGCTAGCTTTGGACAAGGGAGTAAGGTCTCCTTGAAGATGCGCGGATACCGCGACTGATTGAAGGTGGTGATCCGGAGCTGCTGATTTGCATACTTCTTGATAATTCTAAGCGTGTCCTCATGGGTATTAAAGGAGGTCATGAGGATGAGCGGGACATCGACACGCTCGGTTGTGTTGAGGTGCTCGATCTGGCGGACGGTAAGGTCGAGGAATGTCATGTCGTCTTTGACCTCGAGCGCGCTCTTCGCGCCAGTCATACCTGTAAGGGATCGAGTTCAGACGGGACGCTTCAAGGCAAGGCAGATGCATACCCATGGAGGTACCGAGGCCACCATTGACCTTGAGAACGGCCAACTTGCTGAGAGCAGACGAGTCCTTGGGCTTCGAGAGGGAGCTGTATGGCACGATCTGGTCATCGCCAGGGGACTTGATACGGTCCCAGTCCCTGTCAAAAAAAGTCAACGCTGTGTCTGTGATGACAAGAAAAGGGAGGCTGACAACTCCTGAGCCTGAGCCCGCTCTGCAAGATAGCGAGTGAAGAGATAAAAAAAGGACTGCATTTCTGTGTCGAAGGCCTGATGTAGGAAGATCAACAATTGATGTCGGGTAGATTGTAGAGATAAAACTTGCCTTCCTCGTCTTAGAGTCCGGGACGGTGTTGACGAGCTGAGAGAGTTCATTGCGCATAGCTTTACCAATGACGCCGGTGGTGGCAGTTCTGAAGTCGATGTGGGAGGCACCGCGAGTACGGGCATTAAAGGAATCATTGCGGGGGATAAGGGTGGCCATTCCGTTTTTTGCCGATGTCCGCCTTTGTGATTTTTTTGGTGGTGGGGGCAGTGGGGGTGGATGAGGATGAGGCTGATTTAGAGATATGGGGTGATCTGAGAGGAGAATGTCGATGAGGTTGGGGGAGGAAGAGGAGCCGGGGAGGATTGGTCGATGGCGATGATGACGTTTATATATCGAGAGGTGGTCAAAGTCGGCCAGTCGGGTCGTCGGTGAAAGTACCTCGAGTTGGCCGCTGATTCCAACATTGATATCCTCCTTCTCCTCGTTTATGCGCTCGCACATCGATCGTCGTTTGTTCCAAATCCGAGCTCCTCCTTGCGCATCCCCTCTCCCCCCGCTCAACCATCGACCACCTCCAGGCACACGAGTGCTCCCGAACGGAGGCTTTTCATCCGTCAAACGTGCGTGCATCTATCTGCGCAGAAATGGGGGCCACCCAATGCAAGTCAGGTCTCGCGTATTTGTATGTACCGACCTATAAGAGAGATGCCAAAGGGTTACACGTCGAGCAGTCTCCATAAGGGCGCTAAGCCCTCACGCGGCATTCGACCATGCGTTACCGAATTACCGTTAGCGCCATGCCTTGACTGCATATGTGGTGCTATATCCGCATCTGGTCAGGTCGACGTTATCAAGCGGTCACCGATCTCGTTTACAATACAGTACCAACGCCAATTAGACAACGCAACGTGTGCAAGGGTGAGCGCGTGAGGCCGCGTGAGGTCTTCGGAGGTCTTCGGAGGATCGGACATCGCCGTAGCGGAGACACAAATTCACAGGAACCTTGTGTCAAGGAATCATCCAAACCTTGATTGCTCAAGCCGACGACAGACAACACCTTCCTCAAGACCTCTTGCAATGGGTGAGTCTCGTCGTTCAATGAACAATTCATCTCAAACCTGCGTTTTCATCTTCTAAAATCAGGTAATATTTTGTCGTCGCTGCGTTGACCACATCATATTCACCCGTTTCCTCTCCTTTTCGCAGGTATTTCTCGCTCTTCACGGCACAAGCGCTCTGCAAGTGGTGCTCAACGTGCACACTACCGCAAAAAGCGAAAATTTGAGCTCGGTCGCCAAGCTGCGAACACCAAGCTCGGAGCTAAACGCATACACACCGTTCGTGTCCGCGGTGGCAACCACAAACACCGTGCCCTACGCCTTGATTCGGGCAACTTTGCATGGGGTTCAGAACATGTCACACGCAAGACACGCATAATCAGTGTCGTGCGTATCTTTGTTTGGCATTTTGGCGGTACTAAAGATGTGTTTACGTGGAAAAGGTGTACAATTCTTCTAACAACGAGTTGGTCCGGACCAACACTCTCGTCAAGGGTGCCATCATCCAGGTTGATGCGACACCCTATCGAGTGTGGTATGAGGCCCACGTGCGTGTCTTACTTTTTGTAAGATCCTGGTCGATCTCTCACATTCGTTCTGTAGTACGCCCAACCAGTGACGAAGAAGGGGGCGAGGGCGGCGGCGGCGGCAGAGGAGAAGAAGGACGAAGAGGAGAAAAAGTTGTCAAACCATGCGCAGCGCAACCTCGCCGAACGGAGGAAGGGTACGCACCGGTTTTTTTAAACCCATTTGGTGACCGGGGCTTGTTTGATGAATTGCCGGTGTCCAGACGCCAAGATTGATACGCTGCTCGAGTCGCAGTTTGGAGCAGGCCGCCTTTATGCTGCGATTTCGAGCCGCCCGGGACAAGTGGGTCGGGCAGATGGGTATATCCTTGAAGGTAAAGAACTTGAGGTGGGTTTCAAATTTGGGTGTTGGTGTTCTGTGTGATGTTGACGGTAGAAATGATCTAGTTCTACTTGAGGAAGTTGCGGTCGGGGAAGCAGAAACACGCGTAGTTGATACTCCATCTGCAGTGGGGGCGGTGGTGCCTTGGACACGGAAAAACGGTTGCTGAGGGTTTCAGTGATGTGTTCTGTACTGCCTTCGAAAATGATACTGCCTATTTTGTTTATGTGTACCCGAGGGAGGATAGGATGATGTAACAGTGATGGGCGTCAGTGTGTAAGAGCGTCGTGTCCTCCTCTCCACAAATTTCCTTTCTTCCTTATTCTCTCTCTCCCGCATTTCTCATTTTATCCCCTCTCTCCGTCCCCCCCCCCCAAAGCCATCCCAGATGGCCATTTCGCCCATGGGCCCCCCTCGACACAAGAAGCCCCAAGGACAAAATGGCGCTCGACCAAAGTTATGAAAGTGCACGACCTTGCGCGAGATGATGACTTTCTCTCCCATCTCCTTGTCGAGAAACTCGGCACGGGTGACATCCCCCTCCTCGTCCATAAAATGGATCCCTCTCGTCGCCTTCCAAAGACCAACACTCTGGACCTCATGACCATTGTTCGGCACGTACGTCTCATCTTCCTTCTCCTCTTACCGCTGGCATCTTTCCCCTCCCCATCGCGCTATTCACGCGTTATTTCCCTCTCGATAGCTCGTCTTAGCCAAAGGTTCTTCTGTTACTGCCATCCATGATGCTGTCGACCGCCTCCTCGAGTGCGTCTTTTCGCGTTTTTCTTACTCCTCCCCTTCTCAAACTGCTGCTCGCGAAAAATTTAGGCTGCCTTCCGTTCGTTACTTCACCAAAGGTTTCACTGAGCGAGAAACAAACTCCTTTGCGACGTTCGTCTCATCCTCACCGTCCTGTACCCCACCTCGCTGATCACAGCCAACTACCCCTTTCTCAAACACAGCCATGCGTCCCGCTACATGGAACTCTACCTCCCGAGTGGCTCCATCGAGATCGCCCACACCCAAAGGTATTCTCATCGCACAGGCAAATCGGAGCTCTGTATTCTTGCCACCCGTGCTCTCGCTCCTGGCACCGTCCTCTCCGAACTGAAGGGCTCCATGGCCGACCTCACCGAGACTGATGAAGTCGAGCTCAAACGTACCGACCGCCGTAACTCGCAGGGGGGCATCCGACGAGATTTCAGTGTTATTCACTCAAAGCAGCTCAAGAAAAACCATCTCTTTTTGGGCCCGGCCCGATTCGTCAACGTGAGTGCCTAAGTCCCTTACGCCTCCGCTTCCCTACCTGTGCCTCCCCAATTCGTATACATTCGTTACTCACGCGACATCTTCCTGTCCCTCGTTTTCCTTCGAAAAATAATGACAGCATGACTGCGACAACAATTGCGAACTCTTCCGTGAGGGGCGCTACATTACCTTCCGCGTGGTCAGGCCTATCGCAGTAGGCGAGGAAGTGACGGCGCATTATGGTGACGGCTACTGTACGTACATCCTTGCTCCCCCTTTCTCTCCCCTCAAACGTGACCCGCCCTTTCCCATGGCTGTCAGTTGGCCGAGGAAATCGTGATTGCCTCTGCGAAACCTGCGAGAGGCGCGGTTTGGGCGGATACGGTCCACCGATGCAGCTCACTGATGATGGCCGGTCCGACGAATCCTCTGATGTCGAACTCCCCGAAAAAGATGGTGATGAGCCCGCTGTGAACGTTAACGAAAGGCGTACACGTCGTGGCGTGTATGCCGTTCTTAAAGAGTCGGATGGAGAACCAGCCGAAGACACTGAAGCAGAACCTGAGTCTACCACGCACGGTGGCGAGACTCCCTGTGCAATCGATCTCGCACTCGAGGTCGAAGTGACAGAGGCGGAGCCTGATGCCATGTCCACAGGCCCAACCTCGCTGCCCCCTTCCCGCTCATCGCTCATTCCACCACTTCTTATCGGTGGTAGTGGTCTCGCCACTCCCGAGCCAGACTCTGCATCGGCCGCGTCAGGCAGTGCATTGTCAAGGCGTCGATCGATCAAGCCCTGCGAACTCAGCGCATCTGCATCCCCAGCACCCACCGTGGCACGATCGGTCACACCGGTTTTTGAACCCATCATCACTACGCGTCTGCAGAAAAGGGCGCGCGAGCTTCAGCAGCAAGGGCAGCAACAACTGGTGACCCCGCCTCTATCGGAAGATACAGCTTCAGTCGCCGAGAGTGCGAGCGCCCCGGCGCGCTCTACACGCGCTGCATCTCGGGGAAAGGGCAAAGGTATTGCCACTGGGGAGCTCGACCGCGTGCTCCGCGGGCGCCCCGCGTTGCGCAGTGGCTCCGTTGGCTCTCTACCGCTATCCGCATCCACCTCAACGCCCAAACAGAAAACAAGGCTGTGGAGGAGGGCACGCAGAAAAAGATAAAGGCAAGGGTAAGGCTTCCGTTCGGGAGAAGACAGAGTCCAGCAAGAAGGGTAAAGCGTCTGACCCGGCAGTTCCCACGTGTGTGACGTGTCTCAGTGTGTTGCCAATCATCTCGCTTGACCGGATGATCGTCTATGGGGATTTTGATAACGGGAAGGGAAAGAAGGAAAAGCGCGAGTGTCCGAGGTGCGTACATTGATCCCGGCGGTCGCTCGCTCGTATCAAGCCCCCAGCGCTGATCGTTCGCTCATTTCGTTAAGATGCCTGAGGCATTATGCCATCTATGAGCTGCCGTGGCCACATCGTACTTCTGCTCAGGTCGCTAGTATGCCCACACCGCGCGAAGGTACACCCGCGGAGCCGGCGCCTCGGCCGAACACGCATAAGCTCCTTCACGCCGTTGGCAAAAAGCTCGCTGCAACAGCCGCATCCACTTCCGCTCCTTCATCCGTCACAAAGCGAAAGCGCCAAGAGAGTTCGCCGATGTCTAAACACAAGCGACGAAAGACACTTTCCTCCATCCCTCTTCCTGCAGCTCACCCTCGTGAGCTGATACGCAAAGGATGGAGTCGTTCTGGGCGCAAGCACCTCCCTAGTGTCAAAGCACGCGAAATTGAACCGATACAGGCGCAAAAGCGCCCCCGCGGCAGACCGCGCCTGCACCCCATCCCTACATCCTCCACTCAACTGCTTCTTCCACCTCTACCTCCGGACCCCCACCTTCCCCTCCAGCCACTGCATCCGCTCCACCTGCATTGGATTTTGGTGCTTCGATATCCCCCTCACGCACGGCAAAGAGCCGCGCTGTCGATGACCAACCCCGCGAGAACAACGGACGGTTTGGGAAGAAGGCGAGCACCAATGGCAGGTTTCGGCGACGCCTCGGGCCGACACCCGCGCTCCATCGAACGCGTGCCCAGCGAGCCCTGGAACGTGCGGCAGCACAGCGAGAACGGGACAGTTCGAGTCCTGGACATAGTGCGGCGACAGCAATGAAGCGTGAACGCAGCTATGAAGACGAGTATTCCCACGACATTGACATGCACTGGCTCGAGGAAAGCGCCAAACGCCCGCGCGTTTCCAGCGGCCCTGGGTACGCGCCCACACAGTACTTCACGCCCAATCCAATGTCGTTTGCGCGCAAGAAATGGGCACCGGCACAACCTCCACCTCCTCCCACTCACCATTTGCGCTCACTTGGTGCACTGCCGTATCCGGATTCTGACGTGCGAAACACCCGCCAGCAGACATCGTTTCTTCATCTGCACCCATCATGTCATCACAGCTATCGTCGCCACCACCACCCCCCCGTTACTGGCCGAGGATGAGAATGTGGAGGACGAGCCTGATGGTGGTGAGTCGGACGATGGCGATTTGCCTGTGACACCGGAGAATGTGCCGGGCCCGAACCTGACGCCCAGGGGACGTGGACGCAGGACTCGAGTCAGAAGATAACGAGCTTCCATTGCCAGGTAGCTCAACGAAGTACCTGCCGACGTTGTGGAACCCTTCACCATTTGCATATGCAGCGCGGCGGTGGGCGTCGCATGATGGTAGTCGCCAGTACGAGCAGGACCAAGAGCGCAGCCAGTTTTTTCTTGCCCCCGACAGGACCGAGCAGACGTTTCGACTCCGAGACGAGGGCCAGCAACGGGCTGGGGTGGTGGAACCGCGACCAACGTCAGTGTTGGCGTCGGTGACACAAGTCGTACTCTTGGCGCTGGTGCTTGCGGTGGCAGTGCTGGTGGTGGCACCGCACGGGCAGAGTGGATGCAGATGAACGGGACTGCAAAGGACTTTAGCACGTGGGACCCTTATCGCGACTCCGTGTCCTCGTCTGAAGAAGAGGTGTGTCGACTTCGTCCCGTCCTTACTTGACACTCGCCACAACTTGCCGGGATCACGTTCCTTATTCTTGTTCCACGTCTTGTTCTGTTCTCACTCTTTCCTCTCTATATATTCTCTCGTAACACCCGGTCTCATCATACCTCTTCTCTTCGACTCGGCATAATGCAGGATGTCGTGGTACTCAAGTCGCCCGACCCGACAAAGTTCAAGCTCGCCAACGCGGCATTCCCTGGAATACCGATCCGCCCACCCAACGCAGGCGAGCGTGAGCGCGCGAGGAGCAGCAGTACGAGCAAAAATAACGCTGATGCTCGGGCCGAGCTGGCTGCTGTCGAGCCCGCCTCCTCGACACCGTCCCCCGCGCCGCCAGAGGGCGCAGTTTCCGTCTCCCCGTTGGTACTCCTCAAGGGTTCGCAGTTCGGCATTCCAGGGACAACAACTAAGTTTCCCTCACAAATGCACCCGACCCCTCCTGGTCTCGTGCAAGCTGCCTGGGACTCTGAGGTCTCAGCTGAGGCATGATGCAAAAACCTGAACGCAACTTACCGTATCAACTCCGATCGGGTGCAAGGTATTGCCTCGTGGATTAATTTTCCATTCTGCACTTGCTATCTATGCCCTGGGATTTTTGTGGTCTGCGCCGATTCATTAGTCTACTTCCATGTCAATCGGACCGTTCTGGAACACTTGGTTTTATAGTATATACTTACCCAAGAAGAACGGACAGCAAAAACGCCGTTTGTTCTCATCTACGCCTCCTGACCCTTGTTCGTATCCTCGCTTGTACCTTACGTCTCATACAACAAACGTTACAGTAAACTTGTATGTAGTAGCTAATCACTAGTTTTGGCCAGGTTCTCTTACGAGTGCCCTCTTTTTACGTTCCATACAGCTCTCTTGTCTCTTCCCTCAAGGTGAGCAGATCGGGCATCCCCCCCCCTTTTTTTCTTCTTGACACTTTTCATTTTTCCGAACCACAGTATGGTGTGTAAGTCACTACGACAACGCAAAGGCGACTTACTGCCGTCTGAAGCTCAGAAGGCGATAAGCGTAAAACAGGTGGCCAGCGACTGGCAGTTCAGTGGCCAATTCCTTGAAAGGACTTGGACGGCCGTTCGCACTGCAAGAATGTTTATAAACTTTACGTCATTATTGTATTATCCTGAACCGGCTGATCTTCACGGCTGCCAACGTGTGCACCGATTCACGCGATGCCAGCCCTTCACAAACCAACACCTAGCGCGGAGCACCGCATCCCTTGATCGGCACGCCGATGGTCGGCTAGCCTCAAAATCGTTGGGGTTTTTGATCAGCCGCGGCGTGAGGAGAAAAGACGGTTCGAAGAGCCGGGGGGAGGCGGGGTTGACGAGTTCCTTCCGAGGTGACTCGACTCGAGTCGACTCGGAGCGGAGGGGGGGAGAAAGGAGGAAGGAGGAAACCCGCCTTCTTCCGACTTGCTTCTTTCCCTCACTCCCCCCCCCTCCCCGTCAAATTTTTTGTATCCATCCATCGATGGACGGGTCGGACACCAGACCCCGACCGAGACCCCGAGCTCGTTCATTGTCTTTTGTTCTAAAAGTTTTTTTTTTCAAGAGAAATTTTGCGTTTACGAGATTGCGGAGGTGCAGGGTCAATTCAATTGAGGATCATCATATCATCATTACACCCACTCTCTATTCGCCTCAGTTACTGTATTAAAAAATTATTGCTCCCTTTAATGGTGAGCATCTTACCAAACTCCTCTCAATTTCTCCTTCAAGCTTCAATGTTTCAAATTTCAACCTTTTAGCCCGGCGTTCGCGTTGGCTAAAAGAGGCTTGACGCCACGAGCATGCGTCCTCTCAGCTGTCGAGGCCAGAAGTGGTCAATTCGGAGTCAAAGGAAAAATGCAGGCGGTGCGCCACAAGAAGATGATCGTCCAGCCCCGGGGGCTTGGATGGCCGTCTCTTCAACGCTCGGATGAACCCCCGCTGATGGTGGTGGGGTGGCTTGTCAGTAAACAGATTTAGAATCCGTACCGAAAGCTCCGGACAGGAAAGGGGTGGCCTCTGGGCCTGTGGATCAGCTGGTCTCTTATCATCATGGTCCATGCAAAAACGGCCGAAATGAGCACTGAAGCGCTGATGTGGCGCAGTCATTTCGGGGTAAGGCTTGGGATTATTTAAAAAAATAACAAAGAGCCGTCTACCAGTGCGTCATGTACGCCAGGTTTTGCCTTTGATAACCCTAAGAACCTGAGACGTACGAGAGGGAATAAAGCTTGTTGTAAGGGTTTCACGGCATAGCAGATTGGGGTACTTGTCCGAAATAAGTTTAGGCTAAAACCTTACAAGTGTTTCAAAAAACCTTTGGAGGGGGCCTGAGAATCTGGTCCTACGCGGGGGCGAGGAGGAATTCGAGTTGCATGGAAGGAACCTGCTGCAACATCAAGCCAAAATGACTGCTACAGGGGCCTCCGGAGTCCGGACGTGGCTGAGTGACTCCTATTTTTGGACCCAAGTATGTTTTATCCAGAACTACCCAAGGGAATGTACGGCCAGCACAGTCATGGGCGGTTTTAGCCACCGAGGAGGAAATTTATTACCGTCTCCCGGAGGTAGTGTAATTTTGTAATTTTGTTTGTTTGGCTTTGCTCCCGTGCCCTAAGACCCGCCCGAGAAAAGAAGAGGTTCAGAATCCTGGTGCGGCGGTATCAGCCAAAGAAATTGTCCCCAGTTTCCACATGCAGCAACACCAAAAAAAAAAAGGATCACAGGATGAGTGTGCGACGCTCCGGATCGTGCCCAACATCGCCTTGATGGCGATGCACGTGATATATGTGTGATGCCAAGATCTCGAGATTTCCCCGCAGTTGGTCACAGCAGTCATGTGCTGTGACGACTTGTAACCCTCATTTTTCTCTTTCCGACACGGACACGACACGGTGAGGCTTCGGAGATCACATCAAACAAATGTGTCGAGAAGGTGTTGCCGCCGCCACGCCAGACGTGGCATAATCTGCGCGACAACGTTTCTTCGCACCGAATTTTACTCTGGTAGTTTTGAATTTCGAAAAACAGGATCTTCCTGCTTAGGTTTGCGTCAACACACAGCGAGAGAAGAGGTCATCGTGAGCATTCAGAATGCGAAACCGTACGTATGAGAGGACATCAAAAATAAACGCGATCATCTTGGCAGTTCGTGCACGTGTGAGAAAAGAAGTATTTGTGGTACAAGTCCGTGACTGAATGCGACGCGATACGATGCAGAGCAATTACTGTAAACGTCCAGAATTACCAACGAACGGGTAAAGGTGGCACAGACCCCGTCATTCGTACGGGCAAGCAAAATAAGTTAGCCGAATAAATAGCAGTTGCAAAGGTAACTATCGGGATGTCAATAAATATGTTTGCCATGTTTGTTGTTGTGCATTGTGAGAAGAGAAGCGAAACATTATGCCGTAGGTGAAGGGTCCGATCCAGCCCAATCCTGAAATGAACGTGCGGAAGTCGAGTAGACCCACACCACGGTGATCCCCGCGGGGTCTGCCGGGCTCCCTCTAGGTTCATCGAGGCTGGGGTATCTGCGTTTTCGGGGCTCCTTGCGGCTGGGGAGATTCTTCCTCGCTCTCTTCTTCACCTTCGCTCTCACGAGCCTCGTTCCCTGATTGCACATGTGTACGTGCATGGCGGCGCATGTTACTCTGTACGCTAAATGTGCGGTTGCATCCCTCAAAGGTGCATCCAAATGCTGTGGCGTGTCCCGTGTCAGCCGATACGGTGATTATGCACAAATGAATTGAAACTTACGACGTTCGCCTGTGTGGCTGTGTACGTGAATCTAGAACGGCCGACGGGATTCAAATTTTAACTCCCTGAAACGTGAGCCCAGCTAGGAGGCGCACCTTGAGGCTGCTAGGGCGGGTAAAACCCTTTCCGCAGTATTGACACTCATACTTGGCTGACGGTTGTTCGGGGGGTACCAATCCCGATGGCGGGATAGAGCCAAAGCCTGAATAGGATGGGGCTATTGGTCGCACATACTGATAACCTGCAGGTGGTGCTCTCGGAGTGGAACCGACAGTATAGCTTGGGTGTAATGGCGGTGCCGGAGGGGGGTATGAATACTGCGTCGACCCGAGGGTGGCTTCGTATCCAGAGCGACTAGACGTGGAAGGGGACGATCGTGTAGTCTCGTGTAACCCGGTCGGGAAGGGAACCAATGAGCGTGCAGCTGGCGTCGGGCTGGTATAACCAGCAGATTGAGCGCGTTGCGGAGAATGATATTGCGTCGTCAGCGCCCGCAGTTGAGCATGACCACCAGCTTGAGCGTGTCCATGACTAGGGGTGTAGCCACTTCTGCCCTCGTCCCGTACTGCCAGTTGACTGAAGTGAGTAGAAGGAGAGTAGTGCGCGGGGGAGCCAGATGCGCTAGGGTGTGGGGGTTGGGCCAGCTCTCCTAATATTAGCAGTCAACAAAGAGCGGATAACGCATCGAAAGGCAACATACTACCGAAAAGATCCCGGATAGGGGGAAGCGTTGGGCGATTATCGCCACGGCGTGTCTCGTCGGAGGAGGATGTGCGACGCATAGTATGAGAAGGGCTGCTATTCGGTGGGACGTTACTTTTGCCACTAGCAAGAATGGGGAAAGGGGATAACAATCAGGTCTTGGAGCGCGATCTAATAAATGGGTAGCTTACGGAGAGGAAGAACCAGATGTGGCGGACATCGGTACGGCACTACCTTACAAAATAGAGTGGATTATAAGACGATGCGCTGAGGGACACGGGTGCTGTTACTAAGGTAGCTCAGATGGCCGCTGCCTGGACACGGTCACCAGGTTAGCTAGAGTGTAACACCAGGTGGTAATCAAGGGGACCGGAACAGAGAGCAGTGGGGCTATTCACGGCTGAGTTTTAGAGGGCCCGCGGAAGTGGGTCTTGGTCATTGTCCATGGATGGAAGCAGCCAGGAGCGTTTATGGTTCAACGATAGGCGATATTCTAAGCGAAACACTTGTGGACAAGAAGTTTCCCGGGGGAGGTGGGTATGGCGCCAATCATGAAGCACGCGACTTACCTGCGCGACCTAAATCTGGCATCCCGCATTGCCCTCCGCGACTGGTATGAAGTAAATGATCGGCCGTGGATCAGCAGGCTGACTGCCTTCCCGTGCCTGCGCAAATAACCGCGACATGCAATTGCGACAGCTCGTCACATCAAATGTCATTAAACGACGACGCTGCGGTCGCTGTGACCCTATTGGTCACCATGCTGGGTAGTGAAAAAAAAGGAGAGGCTGTGTTACGGGCAAGTTTATCAGGATATTCGTTAGACGTACACAGTTCATTACAGCTCCGTTTCGACCTCTGACGATCTAGATCTGGACCAGTTTTTGGAAAATTGTGAGCCGGTGCCGCGAAAGAACCTGCGCATCCGATTGGCGTGTGCTGTACTTCTGCCCGCCGCTATAGTCATTGAACATACTTTTTAATAGCGGCTCTGCCCGCGGCTCCACGAACAACAGTCAACAGCAGGCAGCAGGAAAAAGGGGAACGGAACGGAAACCGGGAAAGGGAAAAAGACACGCTTTTCCGGTTCACCATGCTCCCATGTGATGATTCAAAGGCTTGTCGCCGCGAGGCGACTTTGACGCGGCTTACGCATGGCTTCCGACGCAGTGCTTTGCGGCCCATGAATTACTTGCTCCGTAGAAAACATTCACGTAGTAGGGCACGGCTTCATACGTATTCTTTCGCGTTAAAGATAAGGAGAACACGATAAGAACACTCTCTAGGAAACCCATCGGTGTCAGGTGAACCAATATGGTGGCCTCTGAGGCCGACTTGGGGAGTAAGTGGTAGAATAAACTCGCATCACACGGACCGTCAACGAGGGCCTTGAGGCGTATGTGCTTCCGCCTTGAGGATTTCTGCGTGCGTCTTGGTATTCAAGGATAAGGCATGTAAGCCATTTCTCAGCTCTTCCGACAGCGCAGTATAGATCATACGGTGACGCTGCATTGTAGTCTTCCGGGAACGTCGGACATGAAACATGCACTGGGTAATTCAAGATCTCACCTTGCCTACAAACTCCTCCGAGACAACTTGTATGGAGAAATCTGCGGCGTACATGAGGCTGGGACAACTGTCTTTGCGGGATACGCCAAACTTACGGGATTCTTTATTGCCACCGCCTTGTTCGCGCATGGCGGCATGGTGCCTGTGCTGCCACGAGTCATTTGTGATCGTCAGGATTGACGGTCGGAGGAGACTAGTGAGCTGAGACGACAGGTGGATCAGGGGCTGAGCAATAGTGAATGTAAAATTGATACCTTGCCGTGAATAGCCTCTTCGATGGGTTTCTCAACAGAGCCCCCAGCTGTACCCATGAGAATTGACGGTTGTGAAACAGGAGGGGCGAGCTCATTCGACGAGCGATGCGTTGCATGCGCACACAATTAATTGTATGCACCTTGTCTCGCCGTCCTTGTGATGGTTACGAGGTTCGAGGGAATAGGGTCCGAACCCGAAGATGGCCGAACACGGCTGTTGGTTTCTGCGGCGCTGCGGCGTGGCACGGGTCCTGTTCTTTTTCTCCATCTGATTATGATGTCGCGTTCCGATTTGAGGGAACGGGAACTGACAACAAGACAGGCCGCTCTCGTTGACAGTGCCTTTGAGGAGGGTCAGTATGAGTCCGGTATTGCAATGCTCGAACAGCTCTGTTCACCGACAAACCACCCGTCCAGGTGAGCACTCTGCTTCTGACAGCCCCCCCCCCCCCTCTCATCCCCATTCAGATCACACATCCGCCAGTTACTCTATATCGCTCTTTACCCACCCTCACCGACAACTAACCCCAAGACGTCACAGGAATCTCCCACAAAGCTCTCCTCTCGGCACGCGTACTCCTCGCTGTTTCCCTCTCCAACCGCCTCAGAGCTTGCAAAGCGTACTCTTCGTGTACTTGCGGACATAAATTCACCTACATCGTTGCTCCGTGCACTGCCCGCTTATCGTGATCCAAATGACGCTGACGGTGGTCCTCCTGACTTCGATCCCGAACTGCCATCGGATGTGGATTCATTCGTCGCCTCAGAGGCAATACGGCTCAAGAATTGCAAGAATTGCTGGAACATCCTCAAGTTTGGGTTTATCAAATCTTTGGCCGACGGCTCATCCACTGTGCCAGGAAGTCCTCGAAAGCGGCGGCGGGGTACTGCAGCGCCGCCGACCTTAGTCACGCAAATGAAGAAGATACCTCATTGGTGGTCGGAGAAAACGCATGGCCAATTCTTGATTGGCTGTTGGTTCTCTTCGAGAAGGATGAATCCATGACCGAAGCTTCTCAACAAGGGAGTAAGTATTGTCATTTATTCCTAGTAGCGATAATGCCACTAACGACTCCACGTGAAGCTCGATATTCGCCTCTCTTGCTGGCGCAAATACCACCCACGAGAAGCGATGCAGGGACCAAATGGGATGCGAACGATCCTTTGGAGATTGTCTTCCATTGCTTCAAGCAGCAGGACGATGCACGGCGTGCCATGGGAAGCCGTTTACTCAACCTCGTTTGTGCCACGGGTTTTTCATTCTATGCGTAGACTGAATCCTTTCCAGCTCATCAACCTGACTTCCACTAACCTTTTCGATCTCCCGCTTTTCATGAATTGCTCATTCCACGCCTGCCTTCAGGGGCGTCGGAGATGCGTGAACTGCTTTCGGGAATGTCTTCCACTTCGACCCTCTGCAAATTCAAACTGGCATTGTGCCAACGATACCTAACTCGTGCTAGCGTTGGGAGCTGTGCTTCACAGGGCAGGGGAAGACCCCGAGCGCAGCCTCGCCCTATTCCCGCGCGGAAGCGTGTGGCCAAGCAAGATCCAACGGCGCTCATGGTGTCGGGATCAAAGCCCGAATTGCACCGTTGTTAAATCAGAATCAACACGCCCTTCCTCCTGCATCGGAGCTTTTGCACCTCCTCTCTATGAAAACCAATGCGAACGCCTCTCAAACATAATCAAATATGATCTCATGTAACCTACGGGATTCTGCAGTACCAGACGCCAGCAGAGAACAGAAGTCAGGACTGGATGAAGATGCTTCAGAGTGGTCGTGTGAAGGAAGCTGTCGAAGAAGCATTTGGGGGCTCGAGGATCAACAGTCCTCCCAGACTTCGCAGAGAATCTTGCTCAGAATGATTGCTACTTGGCAATAGAGTTAAATCACAGATCCAGTCGACTCCAATGACGTCTCTTGCCCTGCAGACGGACATGTGTCATCCTGATCCAAGTTCCTCACATCGACACGTCTAATGGTCTACCCTGCGGATGACGCGATGAAACGAGGAAGATTGCGGTGTTACAATGTCCCCTGGCCTGCCCGCGACCCCATTCGACAGTGTCCGTAAGGGCAGTGGGCAGTGAAGCGATCAATGTGCGGCCCGCCATGCAATATACATTAAATCATATGCAGCACCTCATGTATACGTTACATCAACACTAGCATATGCAGCTCGACCCACGTTGTTGCCGTGCAGTCAATGTGACGAGATGCTTGGGACCACCGGGCGATCCTTTCGTGATTTTGACTCGGAAGGCTAACGCCCATCTCGGTGCGGAGAATTCACAGGAAGAGTCGACGGAGAAACCCTTCCAGGGACTATTTCACGGTAAATGTCCGCTCCTCGCAGGACCCTCGTGCTTAGCATCCCTCTCCCTGTTCCGCTGGTATTAGGGTGGCTGCACGAGTGCGGAAGTGGTGAGGCAGACACTCGCGTGTATGACTCCGAGGGAGATACTACCAGCCCGTCAGCGATCATATTACAGTCACATCAGGGCCACTTGCCGCATTTCAAGCTTATTCCGTGCGCTGGTCAAAAAAATTTCGATCCCGGTCGTCGTGTTATTGTCGGTGAAACCAGCTGGATTTGCCGCCCGAATATGCAGAGGGGCTGACGTATGTCGCTCGCCGACGCACTGGTCACCGTGATCGATCAGGGAAACTATGCGAGGGTTGATCATCATTGCATCATCAGCCCCCGCAGCGGTGCGCTGCAACTTTTAACCGAGACGACGACCATCTCCTCTCGTAGCTGTAGTCTGTCCCATGCCATGCCATCATGCCATCATGCCGAAGTAGCGCGTGGGAGTTGAATGGTCTCGAATCCTGGATCATATGTGAGTATTCTCAAGGCCACCTGTTATTCCACCGGAAAAGTGGATGAATCCGAGCGTGCTGCGGCACGTTTCAGCCAGCACCTGTGAACTGAGCGGAAATTATCTTGGAAACGTTTCTTTGGGCGAACGTGGGGCACACCGGGCACCCATGCAACCAACGAGGGCGAATGTAAGTTGGTGACCATATGCGAGGAGAGGTCCGTCAAGCTGACCCCTCCAATAATTCACTAGGGAGCTTTTGGTACTGCTAGCAGTACAGCTGGAGTGCCAGAGTGCTATCCCTCACTCATCCTTTTGCCATTTTCCTTCCCTTATTTTAAAACTCCGCCCAGCTTATCTCGGCATACCACATCATATCGAAATGTGATAGTGTCTGATTGTCACTCTGATAGACATCTTTTTTTTTTTCGTTCGACGCGCAACAGGATTTCTGTCAAAACTATTTTGGTAGCTGTGCGAGAATCGGGCAAGAGAGTCCAGATGTTTACATAAATAAGGGGCAAGGATAACAATTCCCCCCCCCCCCATTTTCTAGCTGATCGTGGGGTCTTGAGATCCAAAGCCGGCATGGTGTTCCAAACTCACTGGAACCCCCTCGCGCGTAAAACGGGATCTTACCTGGTTCGACTATAGACTGACCGCATTGCAATTCAGTCCAAGACCATGCCCAGGAAAGAATGGCCCCAGAGGTGTCCAGTAGGTGTCCTTCAGTCTGCCAAAAAGGGCGCACCCTTTATCCCCAGTTTCGCTGATTCGGAATTCTTCGGACCGTCCGGTGCACAAGGAGATCAAGAGCTATTGGTCCCTGGATCGGTCGTTCTGCACCACCGTACTCACCGTTCTGGACGCATTAGGGCCACGAGGCGTCCTGGTAGGAAGTAAACAGAGCGCCCGTAATCATCACAACCCATCGATGAAGAGATAGCAGCATGAGGACATCGGTTTAGTCAAAAAACTTGCAGTGGCCTAGGGTTGCGCCGTCTATACTCAACTGACCGTAGATGCTGTATTAAAAGACGGACCACTCTCGTCAAACTCACCATGTCTGACAGTAGCAATAATGACTGGTTATGGTAATGTCGAGTCTAAACTTTGGTCCCATCTAATCGATAACGGGCATGCGTTCCGAGAAACCCCATACCATGGATGACTGGAACTCCAGTCAATCAAGCTCGTCCTCCCAGTCATCATCCATTGAATTCTCAGAGGGCGCTGGATCGATAAGATGGCCTTCGTCAGCGCCTCCAAGGTCCTGGCCCCGTTCCTGTTGTCCCCGATACATACCGACCAGAAACTCTGTAGAACTTGCCTGATCCACGGACTTGTCTTCACGGACCCGGACAAACCGCGGGAATCGAAGGCTGAGGCCTTTCTCCTCGGAGACAAGTCCCTGTGCGGCAGGTGAGACGGGACTGAGTGTGACACTGTCCGAGAGGATATGAAAGTTGGCCAAGATGGTGAAAACACAAGACCCACTCAGCACCCCGTATTTCCCAAACTTCATGGGGTCGGAAGTAAACGCTAGGCGAATAACCTGATTGGAAGTAGTATTTCGACCCATTCGATTAAGGATAATCGACGCACCCCCAGCTTCCACTTCTCCCCACAAAGGTAGTTTCGAACAATTTGTGGAGTTTTCGGAATACCGATCTTTCATCGACTGTCGGGTACGGTGACGTAATAAGTGCATAAATCCTTCATTGAGGACAGGGCGCAAAAGGACCTTCGTACCCTGTAGAAGCTATCAGAAAAACCTGACATGCCTGTTAATTTCCGGTCTGGGGCCAAAGCACAGCGGACTCACCTGACATGCATTTGCACACGGCTACCAGCCTATCCGTGCGAGTATCACGAATAGCAAGAAGGATTGGGCTCCACCATTGCGCCTTTCGTCCGTTGCCGTGCCAGGCCCCGATGGGCACAACGTCAAGGGTATCCCCCAGGCCAGTGACGTAGTCCTTTTTTAACTTCAGCCAGGCTGACGTTCTTTTATCTGATGAGGAAATTTCGGGAAAAAATCATTACGCTTCAGAAAAGCATTGGGGCAGTCTTACCAGGCTCATACGTTGAGGGCAATGACTGTTTCCGGGATGTGTCCCTCCTTGGTCCTGTGCCTTCCAGATATTTGTCATAGTCCAGAAGCTTTCAACAAATTTTCCAACGAGTCAGGGGATGGAAATAAATCCTCTTACTTTGATCATCAGACCTTCACATCGACTGTCGATCGACCGGAGCCAGAACTCCTCAATCGCTTCCCTGCCCTCTTCACTCTCGCAACTTTCCACATGCTCGAACTTGGCGGCACCAGGTAGGTCTGTCTGTACTGCGGGGAAGTGGGTGTGGAGAAGCTTTCTCCTGGTACGGAAGGGCTCTTTGAGGAGTGACTACCATTAATGACCATATTGTGTTTGATGTAAATATCCGATTATTGGGCTGAAGGGCGCTTACCTGTCCATTTAGATACATCAAATCAAAGGCGTAAACACAGACAGGGACCTTGATTTCATGGAGCTTTACGTCTTTTCGGGCCCTGTGAGAGAGTTCTTGGAAAGACTTGAGAGAGCCTCCGCTAGCATTGATCGCAACAATCTCGGCATCGACGATAAATGAAGAGATGTCCCGGGAGATGGCGAAGAATTGCTGAACCAAGGACACAATGTCAGGGTACTGCCAGGATGTATCAGCTGGCGCGAGAATTTCGGGGTATATGTTAAACCTTTTCGGTCATGTTCTCCAAATGCCTGGAAAACAGACTGACGGAAAGTTTTCCAGTGTCGCTCTTTTTGGCATGTATTTGCGCCCGCTGACCATCGTATTTGAACTCGGCCGTAAATGGTAGATCATCCACACGCCCATACACATCGTCCAAGGATCGCATGGGGGATCCCAGGGTAGGTTGCAAAGGGACTCCTGTAGAACCATTACACGGGACCCTGTCCGATGTGAATTTCGCGCACGTACCCACTGTGAGGGGAACCCTTTCGGCAAGGCCGTCAAGGCCCGCTTCGAGAATTGCCGAAACAATGTGGTCATAGTTTGGGTGCCGTACATAGACTTGCTTTAGTAAGGCCTCTGCTACTGCGAATTTTCAAGTAGCAGAGCTTTTGGACTATCCACCCCCTTTCCACGGGACGTCTCGGAAGGACGAGAGACATGCGCCACGGGCTTGGGAGAAGCGATGTGCGAGAAGCCCGACGGTGTGGGGTTGGTAATTGTAGCTGGTGAGGTTAGAACGAGCGCCCGGGCAAAAGCGGTCAATATAGATGTTCTCACAGCGCCCACGCGGATATGTTGTGAGAGTGTGCGGACAAGATACCGGATCTCCTCTCCTTTTGCTGCGACTAGGAGCTTCTCTACCATGGACTGCTTCTGAGTTACTGCCCCTTTCCCCCTGGTGTGTGCAATCTTCCGAAGCGCATCGTAGACACCTTGAATGGAGAGGGGTGGATGGGGAATCAAGGTGCGGACGCTACACTTGGCTAGGAAAGCGACATCACCGGGGTCACCTGTTTGATTGTAGAGACGTTTAAGGGCGGCAGGAGTGATACCAGAGACATGTTGGATTGCTTTAGAGATGACGGATGGTCCCAGTCCAAGCTCCACTGGCACATAGGATGGAGCCAAAGAATTGGACAGCAAATAAAGAGAAGGTAGTAATGAGGGAGGATGGTATCTCAAGAGAGTCCGGAGAGCATTGGTGAGGGTGTTCAAGATGGCGATACGCGAGCGAGTTGCGGACAATGCAGATAACACGTGGGCCAAAAAGGAGTAAGGGGCTTGCGTGCTAGTCGGCCAGAAGCAAGAGTCGAGGTCGAAACTAGCTGGGTCTACGGAGAGGTTAGGATACTGTGTACGTGGCTGGTCTGACGCGGTCGTAATAGTGGCAACTGAGATGGTACGGCTAAGGTTTACCAAAGCGGGGAGAGACTCGGACGAGGTCGGGGGTATCTCGTCGGAAATGCGATCAACATCGATAATCACGGGCGATGCCCTGTCCACTGGCAATATCGGCCTGGGCTTACTGGCGGATGCTGTGCGAGATGACGTGAAGAAGGAATTGATACTGGGCTGGCGGACCCTCTTGTTGCTAGTGGTAGCACCTGGTGATGATGGACGTTTGGAGGACATGAATGGTTATGTCATCGAGTGGCCGAGCTGGGCGACGTCGAAGCAGGTCGCTTCTTCTTCGATGTCGTCGTTCACGATACGATCACTTCGTTCTCCGCGGCGCGAGCCTCTCTTCTCACTCCTCTCAGCACCGAGATAACCTTGAGCCTGGGCCCTGTCGTCGAAATCCCCCCCCTCCTTCAAAATAGGCCCTGTTTGCCCCTTAATCAACTGCATCTGTTTCATTCATCGACACTTTTGACAGCTCCGTCTGTCACAAGTAATGGGTCTCCAAAGTGACGCATTCAATGGGCTTGGTACCGCTCGGGACTCTCCTTTGCCACAACGCTCCACTACCGATTCTGCTTATGATGAATGGAAATTAAGTTTGAACTAAATGATGGATGTCTACGAATGCTCCCGGTAGTCATCCTCGTCACATCAAATAGCACATTCGGCGTCATTAGCATCCAACGTGACCTTCCAGTTCGTAAATCGATCACTGGGAGTTCCCTGTCGCATCTGACTACCAAACTTTGCCATGTACAAGCGTGGACATGTAGATGAGGTTATCTCTCTGATTCTTCTGCATACTGTATCCGATGTCGAACAGACACGGATCTGGCGCCCGGTAACTATGATACCAGTACGATCGGGTACGGTGGACAGCGATGACTTGGCATCTGGGAGTATTCAATTGGTCTTTGAGGCGCTCGGAACGCGTGGATACGGAACTCAGCAGATGCGCTCAAGTTCTTCCGAAATCCTATCCAAGGGGATCGGCTAGTGCCATGGTCCACATCTGATGGACAAGACAAGCTGAGATGGGGCGCGGCGTAAGAGAATTACCATTAACAGGAAACTTTGAGGCACCCTCGGAATCAGAAGAGTTCGCAGAGCCAACCAGCACTTGTAGTTGGGTACCTTGACGATATCATTGCGCTTGGTGGGCCTGGCACCTTGCTGTCAGTGATGTTTGAAAGATGTCGCCCCTTTGCGTGCGACGTAATTAGTAGAAGCATGTGTGCCACAGCCGTGACCATTGCGAGTTATGGATGGATTGGTGACGGAAAGTCGGGTCGACAGAGCCATGTTTGTACTGGCCTGTTGTTCCTGAGTAATATATTGGCAGAGGGGACTAAACATGTCGGCGCAGGCCGAGAGAGCACAGGATTTCCCTGTGACCAAAGGAGCTACACGCGTTTCGATTCAGTCATTTCCAACAAAAGCCAGATCCAAACACACCCTCGAGCTCTCCACTGATACCAATTGCAAGGTCTGAGGATCAGCAAGCTAGGAACAGCCAACTGGCCGGGACCAGCGCCGCCATAAACGATAGATAGAGCGTAGGATAATATCCAGGAAGGTTGGCCATGTCATCGGAATGTCCCTGCACCAAACTCAATTCGTCTCACCCAACGTGACACGTTTTTGGACGCTAGAACAGGGATATGGCTGTCGGCAGCTCTACTAGGCCGCTCGCCGGCGATACCTCCCATCTGGTTTGGCAGTGTTCCTGAGCTTGCTAGGCGCCTCGCCAAAATCCATATCAAGGCCAATGAAAAGGGAGGGTGTATCATACCTCCATCCCGTATCATGAACCTCAACAACCCGCGACACACCAGTTCAGACCAACCCAACTCCAGCTATCCCGCCCCTCATTGGAGCAGGTCCAACCAACGCATGCCTTACTCCCCCAATAGCTACTACTCCCCAACCCAAGGATCACCTCCCGTGTCCCCCACAGTGCCTGCGTCGTCGTATTCCAACGCCTATCCTCATGGCGCTTCAAATGCCCCGCCTTCCGGAATGGCAGCTCAACAGAATTACCAGTCATCGACCAGGCACTCACCCTATCAGTCCCCAAGTTCAAATGCCCAATACTCTCACAACGTCTCCCCATCGTCTCTGCCATATCCGCCCCAGAGTGGAATGTCATCGTCGGATTCGAGGTCAGGATATACCCACAACAGATCATTGTCTCTTCCACAACAAGGTGGTTACCACCCACCATCGATGTCATCGAGCCACGCATATGGGGCGCACGACCCGCCGCATGGTCAGATGGTGGTGCAGGATGTCCAATATCCTGCCTCTCCCCAACGCCCATTTGCATGTGACATGTGCGCGCTCTCGTTCAATCGTCAACATGACCTAAAGCGGCACCGGGAAACACATTCTGGTGAAAAGCCGTTCCTGTGTAACGGAGGATGTGGCAAGACGTTTACGAGGAAGGATGCATTAAAGAGGCATCAGGTTCGTCCGTCCTCATTTCGAACATTGCCAGCCTACTGATCTTCCACAGCTTGTTAAAAGATGTGGGTATGAGGATCAATCCTGATGGCCACCACACAGTATCTTCGAGTGTGAGCGGGTTTTCGTCCTCGTACATCACATTTCAGCTCACGAAACCAGTAGATGCGCTTTTTTTTTCGTTTTTTTTTTGTTCTATCTTACCCTATCATGTTGCTGGAGGAATAGGTGTCTGATTATAATCTGCTCTGTGATGTCGGGTATTAGACACCCAGGGCGTTTACTTTGTAGCCTATATATACTGTGAATGTCCGCTCTGGCCAAGTGATGTGGGAAATATAGTAATAGACATAAATTTTACTTACGAGGTCCTTACTGACTGCCGACATCTGCGATGTATCAGTCCTGCTGTTCGCTCTCCAGAGGCTGGATATCTCGTTCTAGTACCCAAGCGCCGCTCGGTGTTATTTTCTTGTAGTAACCTTCATCTATGCCACTCTCCCTGAACCCATGTCGTTCGTAGAATTGCTTCGCGCTGTCGTTTGAAACTTGGACATGAAGATATATACGACCGATTTGGGGTTTCGTATGAGTGGCGGCGGCTCGTAAGATGACATCTAATGTGTATGAACCTATGCCAAGAGATCGATATGGCTAGGAAATACTCAGCATCGAACTAAAGAAGTACAATCAAAGCGCACCGCGAGAACTCCCATAGTGAGTAGATACAGGTGATCAACGCCGTCCTTCGATTCGATCCTGCAGCATATTGTTCCAACGGGTATGTCATTGAAGTAAACTGCGGGTGCAATTGGTTTCGCTGGCAAGCGAGTGAAGACATGCTGGCACACACTTAGCTTGCAAAAGTCCTCAACTTCGGGCAAGAGGATCTCGCTATAGAATTTTCACTATATTTTATCGGAAAGAGAACAGAGTTCAACTTTCGGACCGTCCCCAGGTTGTTCTGAGTCAAGGACGCAAAGGAGACCTTGGAGGACAACGCCTTTTTTGAGGAGGTCATGGGGGTCATGATACAAAATCGTCGACTTCAGCGCCACCAGCTTCCAGCCACACGGGACCACATACTCATCAGAAGCGGCCGCCGGAAGACTCTCATGTGCCTGCCTGCACGCTCGCACAAGAAAAACAGGAAAACGGACAGTGATCATTTATAGCTGCATAAGGCTACAAATTACCGCCGTTGTAGCACTTTTCTGATGGGACAAGTCGCGAACAATGTCACTGTCAGCGACCAGAGAGTCACTTAACCCGATCGGGTGTTGTACTATTCCCCTCCCAGCGCACCAGAAGATTCCCTCAGCGCCTACAACTCCACAATTTCATTCAGCTTTCAAGGTTCTTGTGCCAGTTCATCTCGTGCTTGATGATCACAATTTGCGCGGCTTTGGTGTAACCCCCATTCGGTCTAGGGGAGTCCTTCGGGATCAAAAGGACGTCTATCCAAATTCGAGTCACGGGCTGGGCTGTTCCGCGTGTCGGCCACATACATGGAAGGAAACGGCTCTAACTGAAGTCTGGGGCGCCAATGTGGTAATGCTCGTATATTAGCGACGTCCTCCGCACCGTTACTCCAGTGGTGCAGTGGGCCGAACGCGCCACGACTTCGAAGCTCTGCGCTCCTATTAGGGACCGGGACCCGAAGCAAATGGGCGCCGAGGACGTCCGCTGCTTCATATTTCAGGAGCTACACCGCAGGATGTTTCGTGCAGAATGGCTATTCGGGATTTAGATCAGAACCAACCTTTGGGTTCCTTGTCCTTCATGGCACCGATGTTGTCACATGCCCGGCGCAGACGCGTGGAGAAACTGGTGAACCCCAAGCATTTAGCCCTTCACGAACTATGAAGCCGTAAACACGTCCTTCGGCGCACTTAACAGCCGTACATTTGAAACGGTAATTACGACACCATGAGGTTTGAGGTGTTGGACCCCATCAGCACTCGAAATCAGACCCCTTAACCTCTTGCCCTTACCATTTCCCACGGAACGACACGAATGTGTCAGACTTATCGGATGGCGCTGACATATTCATACAGTACCCGCGGCGCTGCCTCTGTGTTTCGATAACTGCGTCAAGTGATGTTGCGCGGCTTGCGCCCATCACCTAGCCTTCATGATATCTCCCCATCAGCCAATTTTGGTATACAGCACCTCACACGGCTTGCGAGTATCTCCTCTTTTCGTGGCCCCGGGCCAGCTGGAATAGATCAATCTGTCTTTTGTGCGCTCTCATGATATTTCAATGTACTTGGTCCGAATATCTCCATTTGAGGCAAGACGATGAATCTGGAACCGTCAACTTCCGGATTCATTGCAATCCTTATAATTTGGCGGTCAGACCCGCTCCAATATTGGGGCGTTCTAAATTTGCGGTTTCTGCACACCTCTGGTCAAGATGCGCAACGACGGTTCGTGTCTTCTCTGCAATGCAGTTTGTGCCAACTGGGACCCTGCGGCCAGGGACAAGATCTTGCTTGCAGTGATATCTTACTCGATACAGCTGGATGCACAAGCACGCCGAGAGGAATACCTTTGGAACGTTCGCAACTGATCGGAAACTAAACCCAAGTGGAACCCATCGAGGTGGTATGGTATGTGAGGTCATGCCGGACACCCTGCTTTACGGAACGATGCCCCTACTTACCGTCTGTGCTACAACAGCGATGGTACCTGTTTTCTAAAGGGTGAATATACTATATGAACACCGACCTGGGAACTCTATACTGCGGGAAATTGGAAACTTCCGCTCGTCGTTGTCCCTGTCCTAAGAGGGGGATGGACGATCCAGTCCAGACTCGTGCTCCTCTGCCGTATGTTGTCAAGGAATCCAATTTAAGGGATCCCAGTTTCCGAATAAAGTTACAGGCATTTCTGGCAACCTCCACTTACAATGAGTTCGACCTTCATGGAGATGCTGTGGGGGCATCGGAGATGGTCTATAAGGAATCAGAGGTACCGTAAGTCGTCACAGGTACTACCAGCTATGGAGGCAACTGAGTCTGGAAGGAGGCGAGCAAGAGTTTTGATTGGATAGACAAGTCGGAAGCAAAAGGATGGTATAAATACAACGATATTGTAGCGCATGTAGAAAGGACAACTTGTTGTGACGTTTAAGAATCAACAAACCCAAAATCCTTCAGTATCTCAAAGAATTACCACCCGCACCCCGAGGTGTGCATCCCTGCTTCTGCGGAGATTTGCGTTTCCGAGGCGATGCTTTCAGTTCGGCGAGATAGATGTCGTCAAAACTCCGGAATGTACACGGACCGAAGTCGCCATCATACTCTGCCATGGTTGCCCATACGCAGTGCCATCCAGGCTCCTCTGCGAATTTCAAGGCAAGAGCGACGTGTTCGACGTTCCATCTGCTCTCCGCCGTCTCGGACCACTCATGGGCGGTGTCCTTCAATTGGACCATGCGTGCATGGGTGACCGTTAGGTGAACGTCGATCTGACCACCTGGGGGCTTGAAAAGAGGGAGGAGCACTGAGTTCATCTCGAGCTCCTTTGGGATACCACGATGGACGGGATCATAGCCATCGACACGGACTTGATAAATGGTATTATCAGCGAAGTGGAGAGTAACAGCGGGATGGGTCGGGGATCGTCGGATGTGGATAAGGACTTTGCCAACGATTTGATCGGGATCGACCCCGATCGTGTCGAGTCGAAGGGAGCTGGGTTGCTTCCGCGGTCGCTCTGGTGAGGGGTCGTTATGGGACGACATGATAAACGGCGACAGCACCCTTTCGGTGGACGGGAAACGATCTTTTTCAGAGGACTCTATAACACATTTCAGAGTTGTGGCAGGACTTGGGTGGACACAATGGGAGAAAAAAGTTGGCACTGACGAGATTCGAACTCGCGAGGTTTCCCATCACGGATTGGTAAGTACCTAAACGTGACGCCATAACCACTCGGCCACAGTACCGCAGGAATGCGGGAACGGAGAAACAATAAGATATTTATGCGCAGTTGTTGTTGTCAAGGGCTCTGGGCCACGGCCGTGCGCTGCCAGCGAGCGTTGCACGGTTATCGCGTACCAGTACTGTACCCCTTGCTTCCTTACTGCACCTGGCATTTCTTTCGCGCGGACGCCGGCAGTCCAACTTGTCCCCTGAGTCGAGACGCAACCTCTTATCTCCTCTTCTCTCTCTTACCGTAGCCTGTACTTCAATGTCTTCCGCATCAACGCAGTTGTTTCCTAGCAGCTCTGGCGGTCAGCCTCACCATCCCATTCCTGCACGCCCTCACGGCCCTCGTGTCCGGAGGTCCGCCTCCCCCACTCCCTTTTCTATCTCACAACAAACCCAACCTCTGAACATACGGAAGCCGTCCAAGCCTGAATTAACCCTTCTCGCCCCTCTAAACCCTCCCTTATCTCGCTCACCAACGCCAAAGCTAGCCCTTCAGATCCCAGCCCCACCCGCCGCCCCCGGCAAAGGCAAGCCCTCTCTCAAGCTTGCCATAGCCGGCGCCTCTAGCTCCCGTCCAGCCGTCGAACCAACAGCAGGCCTTTATGGAGGCGATTACTATGGCGGCCCACAGACGCCTTCGGTCTCGCTTCCAATCAACGATGGCGGTGTCGATGATGCTACTATCCGTCCTTCGATGAACACGTCTAGGCCACTCTCAATGGAGGACGTCCGTCGTACGATCTCTGATATTGAGGTCCAGACTCGATCCACTCCCCCTCCGCCCACATACCCTGGGGAGGAGCAGATCGATGATCAGCCACAAACCGAATGGTCAGACGATGTCTTCGATGAAGTTACCCGGCTTGGAGAAGGCGCCGGTGGTGCCGTGCACGAAGTCAGGGACAGGCGCACGGGCAAATTCATGGCTCGTAAGACGATTACCACTCGCGAGGCACCAATGAAACAGCTCGTTCGCGAGCTCGGCATTATCACCACAATTAAGCATTCCAACATCATTCGCTTCTACGGTGCCTACATGTCTCCATCATCCAGCGAAGTCAAGGTGGTGATGGAAATATGCCAAGGGAAGAGTTTGGAAGCCGTGGGCAAACGTATCAAGGAAGGTGGGGCCAGGGTTGGTGAGAAAGTCGCAGGGAGACTTGCGGAAGGGGTATGCCTTTACGCTGCTTCAAGGTCATAGCCATCCTCACCTTCTTCCTCTAGATATTGCAGGGTCTCGCATACCTTCATTCAAAGAAACTAATTCATCGAGATATTAAACCTTCTAATATCCTCCTTCCCGTGAGGGGGTTGTGAAGCTTTGCGACTTTGGTGTTTCAGGGGAATTGATCGGATCCATGGCGGGCACGTTCACTGGTACAAGTCTCTACATGGCTGTTCGTCTTGTTCAGCCTGTAACGTAATATTTGTGTCTAACATGCGCCTGCCTTGCAGCCCGAACGCCTCTCAGGTCTCGAATATTCGATCCGGGCGGATGTCTGGTCGACAGGCCTATCGCTCCTTGAGCTCGTGCAAAATCGTTTCCCATTCTCTAGTGACATGCCGCCCATTGAACTCATGATTTATATTACGCAAAGCGAGGTGCGCATTTCATTTCTCTATCGGGACGCGTGGTATATCCTCTTTTTACGTCTAGCCACCGCAACTAGAAGACGAACCAGATGTACGTGTACGTTGGAGTGATGCCATGAAGGACTTCATTAAAGTGACGTGCGGCCCTTCACCCCTCTCCCTCGTGTCTCCATCTTGAACTTATTTCTTTCAGTCTACGGGTCGACCCAACTCTGCGTCCAACGCCAACAGAGATGGTATCCCACCCCTGGATCGTTGAGATTATGAGGCAGGAGGTGCCAATGGAGCGGTGGATCCGTGAGGTTTGGGGTTGGCCCAAACCCAATCGAAAATCCAAGGATTCGTAAGGCTAAACTTTGTTACGCACTGGCAAGCCGCGCGCTGATTATTCTTCGACTGAACATCTTAGGTCCTCTCGACCCAGTTCGAGTCGGAAAGAAGCCTCGCTACCAGGTGTTCCTTCGAGTGGGACTCATTCAAACGGAAATCTCTACGCCGCCGCCCCATAATTGTCTCGATTGCTCCGAGTCTTTCTGAAGACACAACCACGGACATGATATAGTTCACGATCTGTCTCTTTATCTCCTCCTTGCGTCGCTTTCCAAACCCCGTTTTCAAGTTCTCGGCACCTTGTCCGCACACCCCCACGTCCCTTCAATATTACATGGTCACATTGTTTCGTCTGATAGGAACCTCCCCTTATTCAATTCAAATGTGTGTAGAAAGATTAAAGCCTCGTTAGCAATGTAGTTTCTCAATATCATGAACGTGGACCCAACATCCTCTTGTACGGCTAGGGTTCCCTGATCTGAAGGATTTACTCGATATGAATCGATCAAGTCCTTGGTTGTTGTCAGGTTCGGAAAACAATTATCAACGATGCTCATGTTTCAGAAAGGCTAGATTCAGGGAACCTGGGCCCGAGACTGGTGTTGGATAGCATGCAGACCGCGTGTCCGTGTCAAATAGAATCCACGCACCCGGCTTGCCACTGGCAGGTGGAGAGTGTCTTCGTCAGTGTCCGTTAGGATCGTATTACAGTAGCACGCGCGCTCCTTCTCGAACTCGAAGACAGTAGTCAAGACACCAAACTTTAAGACACACAAGTTCGTACAGGTTGAAGTTTTACTGTCGCAGTGTTTCGGGCCCGATTTCCGAGGAGTATCATGATGCCGAATATGTAACTCGAGATTTCAAAAGCTTCAAATTTTCGACATTCGTGGCGGGATAGAGTAGACAATATTTGGGGGACAATCAGGGTGAAGGACACTCGCTCTCACTCACACAAACGTCCGCGCCATGGTCCGCTCTGACTCGGGTTCATCCCAATTGAGTCAACCGACGCTGAGCGCTCGAGTGTGCCTACGAACCTCTACACTTTCCTTTTTTAAGACGTCTTGATAAGTGCATCTGGTAGGCGTGTCTCTGACGTACAGTACAGTACGTTTGAAGAGGAGGGTACAGCGATTTCCGAACTATGGGCCCCGCTTGACCAAATTACAACTAACGTTTGACAGCGGGGTTCATAGTTAAGTAAACTGAATTATTTGGATATTAGTTATCTGGAACATTTGGTGTTATCAAAAGGGTATCCTGTAGTGAAGATTATATAATTTAGTTGTTTAAATTTCTACAATAATTTAGTGTGAGAAAAAGGATCGGCATGAGCTGCCGAGCCCTATTCAACCTCAGCTAGTCCTCAGCCTATGCGCGCGTTTTTTGAAAAAAGGGACCATAGTTTGGAAATCGCTGTAATAACCTTATGTACAGGTTATGTACAAACAATAGTGCTCATTTCTGCGCCCGAGAGCGCGGACATGGGCGGCGGTTCTTAAAATCCTGAAACCCCGAGGAACCAAGGAAGGTGGGTGGTGGCGAGTTGAAGGCGCAGCTAATTTGTTCTCCTGGGCCTTCGTTCGAGTTGAAGTATTCACTAATATTCACTAGTACTCACTGGGAAAAAGGGCGCGGACGAGGAGGTGGATCAGCGGCATTTCTGGCCACGTTGTCGGCTCTCGGCCCAACTCCGTCTCCCCGAGGCTACGAAAAGACCCGTCAGGACTCTGCAATCCCGTGCTCGGTGCTCGTGTCATCATCTAGGGAAAGAATCGTGATCGCGAGAACGGACACGGGCTGTCATTTTTTGAAAGAAAGGCGGAGAGCGGAGCAGGGAACCTTGCTCTATCGGGGGCTGCTTCCGGTTACTGTACGTTTCTGAAAAAGTTTCGCCATGTGGAATTTCAATTGCTGCTTCGGCCAACTTAGTCTCGCGCTTCTCAACACTCTCGTGTGGGCCACCACCATCAAACACCGCAAATTTTCTTTGATGGTTATTGATCTGGAGCTTGGTTGTTCGACTGGCCTACTGGTCCCTTTTTCGATTGCTTGCTTCGTTCTTATTTTGACACAATTATTACACCGCGCCTGTCGCCGAAGGAGCCCTCAGTCTGGCCACTGCCCTAGTCACAACCCGGCCGCTTTTCCTAGCTAGTTCACTCTGGTCACCACGGTAGCGTGTTGGTATCGATGGCACAAACTGGTGCTCTGTCCTCCGACTCGCAATGTAGCAAAAGTCACGATTCTTTCATCTGTGCCTGTGTAGAATCCTGGATACATCCTGCTTCATTGCTTCCGTGAAGGTTCACAGTCCTGAAAATATATTTTTAAAAAGTCCATCACATTACTTGCAGGGCTAAGGTGATCGGACCGAGATTCAGGGTCGTCTTCCTCAGGGCCACGATATCAGTCTATGACACGATAGCACATTTCTGAGAGACGGTGCCGCCATTCTAGCTGCCTCCCAGCCTCCTCAATCTCGGAATATCATACTTCCGTGTATCGACAGTGACCTATGTGCTTCGGTTCACAACAAAACCGAGTTATACTGTATATCGGAGGACTTAGGAGCATAACATTCAACTCGCGTCACAAGAACGAAAGATCTGGCTTGGTAAAACTTAACCCCGACTGGGTACTTGCGTACAGCACTGTTCAAGCTTCATTGCAACTACCGTGACGGTATCCGGTTCTCCCCGTCCAGGGCGGGACCGATACCAGGCCTCATCGTCGTCACCTCAGTTCGTTCGTTCCTGTCTCGACCTCCTCCCTCCTCCCCAACCGTTTCTTTCCCACAGGCCCACGGTAGTCGCTCGTCTTCTCGGCCAGGTCACCTTTAGATTGGCCTTATGTGCGGTAGCAGTATACTGGAACGCGACTCGCGAAGTGTGTAGGTTTCAAACCTTTTCAACTTTGCCTCTAGCTGCGGGGCCCCCTCAGCTCGAGATGCTTCATCGGTGTCATATATACAGCATCTTCCATTCCATGCCGCTCCCAAGAACAGTGTATTGATTCTCGCAATTTCTGGCAATATCTGTTTCCAGTGCGCACACATATCCTCTCATTGCAATGTGATCTAGATGTGACGAGATCCAATGTACTTTTTTTCCTGTGCGATCACGGACACAATTAACCCGATCTATCTTCCCTCAGGCGCGATACTGGCGGGGCCTGACGGAAACAGTGGCAGATGCAGAGATGTTATATAGACTGTCAAATGAATCCGCGGGAAATGCACGGAATCATCTGCGATGGAGGCGCATCGAAAATTTCTTGTTTAGTGGAGACCTTGAACTTGGTACATTGAGGATGCAAAAAAACCGCGCGTTTAGGGTCGCACAATCCAAAAAAGGACTGGCAAAGGGGGAGGGGTCGGCAAGGCAACGAACAACGGTTTGGGCTTTCGTGGTATTTGTGCGGTAAACGAGAGAGATGCCTATCCAAAGGGCGTAGGAAAAAAAAAACTGGAGGGGGAGTATGGCGGAGTTACGAGGCAGGAGAGAGCGTGACCGCGAAATAATTTTTGAGAGGACCCGGGGATGGAGAGTGAGGTATAGGGCACGATAATAAAGGTCGTAAACTTTCTTCTTCAAACGAGAAGCCCGAATTGGCTTGACTGGAAAAGGCAGGAGGTGCCCAATGGAAAGAGGCCGCATATGATCACATTCATTCTTTGTGGGCCCTGGTCAAAACCCAGTTTTCAAGCAAGGCAGGGGGATTCCCTCTCCTCGCTGGTCTTCTTCTGCACGTTGTGGAGACACACAGACCGCGCGTGGCAGGGCCACTGTTTGGGAGCGCGGACAGGGCACGATTCCATTTGCGCAGTTGATTCCGTTGACAAAATGGCACCAACCCTGAGATCTTTCGTTCGGCGATCCTTTCCCGATACGCGGTGATCCGGCAGTCGCTTGGTTCGACCGCTCGAACGGGACTCCCATCCCTGGTCTTTATAAGTCCCAAAGAATAACTTCCACGGCTCCCTCGTCCGTCGATCCCAACTTCCAGAACCGTCCGAAATAGTATGGCCGACAACCTATCTTAGCGAGTCCCTCCATTCGGTATCCATCTTCCACCCTCGCTGACCCTCCTCGTCCCCTAGCTCGTCCTCAGGACACTACCTTCCGCCCTATTACTCGTCCCAGCAGTCCCCTGCCACAGGAAATCCTCTTGATCTCGCAGCGCCCCTCCCCAGAGCGGCAGACACCACTCAGCGAAGACGACCGAAATATACGCGCAGCAAGACGGGCTGCATGACTTGTCGTCAAAAGAAAATAAAGGTCCGTCCATCCTTGTTCGCCCGTGCGCGGCTGCGATAGGTGCTCAAGTGAACGTTTTTCAGTGTGACGAGAATAAACCCAAGTGCCATCGGTGTGCACACGGGCAACGTGACGTGGGTTCACCGTCGAAAGACCTCTTAGAAGCGTGTCTCATATGCTGTCTAGTGTACTTGGCCTGTAGGGGTCGAGCCACGAAAAAGGGCTCCCACTAAAAGGGTCGACTCCATCCATATGGACCATTCTGACGTTCGACCATCGACGGCCAGCTCTTCGGGCATATCTGAGGGATCAACTCCGCCAACCAGACATCACACACCCCCCAAACGTGATTTACCAGAGCTTGATTTACCTCCTTTGACTCTGCGCAGGCCCGGGTGAGCGGTATTTTGACCCCCCACGCCTCGTTGTAGCTGACGTACATTAGTGACCTCCATGGACAGCCTCACCACCCCCATTCAATGACTTCTTTGATGGACCCTGGGCATCGGTCCAGGTGCGTGGCGTAGAGTTCAATCGTTCACACTCACCGACCACATGAGTAGCCTTCTTCCCGTCAGCTCAGGCTCACAATTTACCCTCCCTCTTCACATCACTCAAATCTGTCTATGATACCTGAGCTGTCGAATTCGTACCTCACGCTGCCTCCCGTGGACCAGCTCTATAATACTCCCGCACCTCAGCAGCAGTATTCTTCGTCTGCACCTCTGGGCGGAGTCCCTCGTGTAGCTCAGACATCTGGTTCCGGCTATAGATACTACGAAAATATGCAGTCTATGTCTAATTGGATGCCCCAAACCTCTTCGCATTTGGAGCCCATGGATTCCTATGTAAGGACCTCTACCATCATGACCTTGTGCTTCCCTAACCCTCTTATGTTGTACTCAGTTTTCTCATACACAAGAAAGGTTCCCCGCGGGGACATCGGCCTCGGATACCCAGCCCAGTCGATACCACTAATACTAATAGTAATGCATCGCTGCTCTCGTCGTGCACTTCTAGGTCGTCCGTATCATTCTGCTGTGCTACCGAACTTTATAGCAATATTATACCAGTGCATACATACACTGTCCGTATTCTGTACTTTTCAGCATTATTGTATACAGTCTTTTAAGTTATAGGACTGTCGTTTATCATTATTGACCGTAGAATGCACCGCGCCTTTTCATTGAGGTTCTTGTTCTTGAGGGGGAGGAGTGGTGGCACGGCACCCGGTGAGCGCGCATCAAAGAAACTTGCGTCACCTCGCCGTCATCGCCCGGTGCCAAATTCTGTTTTCGGGAATTCTGCTTGTTTTACACAACTTTAAAAGTGTCCCCGAGGGTTCGGTGTGGTTCCAGAGAACACCTTCTGGCCCGAAGCTTCCCATACGCCAATTTGCGTAAGTAAAACGAGTCGGCGGTCCAGACGAGGACGTCACTTGACGCAGGTGCCACAAGCACGAGGCCCCCATCGGACACTGTCGGACGCCTTCCCCGTCAGTGTCCAGGAGCCTTCCGGATTGTTTCATGCCGTTCTTCCTAAGGGTCTACCTGTTTCCGCGGGGTTGTTGAAATCGCCGCACATCAAAGGCCAGGGGGGGTGTATGAAAGTGATGCAGTGCGATCGCGCCACCAAGCGCTCTTGGGACTGTCGTGACCAACATGTTGGCTTCTTCCCAAACGGAGCTCCGTGGATCTAACATTTGCTTCTCTATAGGGTTCTCATACCAAGGGGCTTGAGCCGTGGTCTCCGAGGGGTCCCTCAGGTCTGTTCTGCATGCTGGACGCGTTCACTACAATTGTCGGCGGAGGAGTTTCGATCTCGAGGGCAGCAAATAATCACAGCACGAGACACAGCACTCTGGATCAGCGTGGTTGACGCGTGTGGGGAGCCCCACTGGAGTCATTGAAAAGAGACCAGGGGAGCTTAGTTTATTCGCCCGTTATTGGTCATCGGCCATAGAAGTACAAGTCCCCATCAAGCACATTTTATTCGTCGCACAATTTCCACCTCCGATTGCATTCAAACCCCACAGTAAACGCGTTGCAAAAACGTAATGCTTCATGCTGGGAGACTGTCTTGTGCCATCCAGTATTGCCGCCGCTGCCCGGGCTTCGTTCCGGGGCGGGACAAACTGCACGCAACGTGTCGTTATGAGGCATGACATCTCAATTTTTTTTTAACAGGAACGTGCAGGGAAGAACCCCCAATCTTGTAATGCGTGTTTATTTTCAAAAGTTACGGCGCCGACACGTGGAAATGAAAGTACGACAAGGCATCATTTCCTCGGCAATAAGCGTTTAGGCACTTTTCAAATAACAGACAGTCGGCTCCGTGATCAGACCACAGTCGGTTCGAATTACCAGCTTGGGGAAGAAAGGCGCGGCCTCAATTGGAGTCTAGAAAGGCGAGTGTAAGGCGGGGACCTTTCATCTCAGCAGTTGACATCTGCCGAAGCAGAGTCACCAGTAGGTGGTGAGGCTGTAAATTTAGAATCACTTCCCTCGTGCGGTGTAATCGGAAGATGAGGCAATCCTGCTTGATCACTGCATGTTCTGCAACTGCAACAAACAAGTTTACACATCATCAACGACATCGAGGAGAACTCAAGGATTCTTGGAAGCCCATGCTACTGTACTGTGGGATGGCTCGAGACCGACGCTAAGCGAAAGGCTTTAAGCCGGCGGCACTTGGCCGTCCATGAGAACAATTGTATTAAACTAGGTTTACCGAAGATGAATGGCTCACAAGACAGCAATGCGCGGCTGCATCGCGCTGGAATTCGGCGCTTGGCATGTGGCAGGCCCCGGGAATCAGATTTTGGTTTTGGATTCATACAACAGGTCAACAGGGCAGTGCTCGAGGCACAGGCGACGTAAGTTCATGATCAAGGCGATCTTGAATGGGAGCGTGGATCACAACATGCGTGATGGATGCAGCACCAAGACAGGGCGGTGTGTATTTTCTGAGGAAGCACTTTTAGAGATTATGGTTAAGTCGAGATCGTGTTTGAACGTTTTTCGGGCATTCGAGAACTGCGGCTAACGAAAAGGCGAGGATGCCCATCGTTGACGATCAGTTGCGTGTGACTGAACGGTGAGACAGTCACGTGGAATCACGACAATCGACAACTTGTGTCCTCCTCCATTTTTGTTCTTCCTCTTCCTCGGTTCAGAATCGCCTTACCCCAACGTGCGTATAACTAACCCGTCGAACTGGTTCTTTTCACCCGCTCAGCCTCGTTAATGCAGCCGCTGTGCTACACACGCTAATATGAGATCGATTTTCGCAAAAACTTCCGAAGATGGCCCCAGTGTTTCACACGCGGACAACTCAGAGGGCGTTGGATTACCTCACGTCGCAACTGTACGTTTCTTCCAAGTGATCTTTTTTTTTCATGCAGCCTTACGCGCCAGGGAGACGCCAAATTTTTGGTCCCTTACCCAACCAACTTTTCGGTTTGGCGTGTTGGACGAGAAGGGACCCAGGCGGACAATGGAAGACGCGCACTCTTACGTGTTTAACTATGATGGGGTGCATGGCCAGGGATTCTTTGCCGTCTTTGACGGACATGCTGGCAGGGAGGCAGCTGACTGGTGTGGTAAGAATTTCCATCAGGTGAGTCCCGAATTGTTGCATTCCACGATGTTCGTCATTTCTTCGCTCTAGTACATGCTCTCAACCCTTCAAGCCAATCCCGAAGCCAGCGTACCTGAAGTATACAACCAAACATTCCACAAAGTAGATACAAGCCTGTCAAAAATCTCCGAAGATTCTCATGGCAAGATACATTCTGGCTGCACAGCCGTCACCGCCTTCCTTCGCATCGAAGATGCTGAGGGGTGTCAATCCTTCCTCAAGGCTTTGCTTAACTCGCCATCAACTCCCACTTCTGGAAATGATGCCAAGGGTGCAGAATCTGATGACTCGACGAGTGCCAATGGTGAGGTCTCGGATGGCCAAAGCAAGAGGTCGTCGCAAAGTCGACTAAAGAAAGCTTTCAAGCGGTTCAGTCTATCTAGTCAGTCACTGTCATCTACACCACGCTCACCACCATCTAGCTCTAGCACTAGTTCCTCTGAAAAAGCCGCATCTACCCTTTCACAACATCCCCCAGCTGGATCTCCTCTCCGCCGAGTGCTTTATGTTGCCAATGCCGGGGATGCCCGTGGCGTTCTGTGTCGTAAGGGACGGGCTCTGAGACTTACGTATGATCACAAAGGCACAGACAAACAAGAAGCTAAGCGGATTATGGACTCGGGGGGTTTCGTAATGAGTGGACGGGTCAACGGCGTGTTGGCTGTGACGCGGAGCTTAGGGGACTCGTCCATGAAGGAGTTTGTTGTTGGCGCACCTTACACCACGGAGACGGTGTTGACTGAGGATGACGAGATGCTAATATTAGCCTGCGATGGGGTGAGCAGTTGTCCTTTCTGAAACAGACGTCGTTTCTGATCGATCATACGCATGAAACGCAGATATGGGATGTTCTGGATGACCAGACAGCCTGTCAAATCGTACGGACCATTGCAGACCCCCAAGAGGCGGCAAAGACGTTGGTTCGGGAGGCCACGCATCGATATACGAATGACAACATCACAGTCATGGTGATAAGGCTCAAAGACGTTCCTCCCGAACTCACGTCTTAGCGGAGCATGACGGATCCGAGCAACCTAGAGAGCATATGATTTCTAATATTCAGTCACGATTGTACAACAGCTACGTGCGTTTGTAAAGTTACTCATGAATCGAATGGACGCTGGAGGCGTACGAATTCGCTCACAGGG
Organism: Russula vinacea; assembly: GCA_022376525.1. NCBI lineage: Eukaryota > Fungi > Basidiomycota > Agaricomycetes > Russulales > Russulaceae > Russula > Russula vinacea. The sequence goes on from WTXL01000033.1 coordinate 233,519, forward strand.
AACCGATTTGCGATCTCGGTGACTTACGTTGGCGGCTTCCAAGGTATTCGGTTTAAAATGCAGTCGACAAGCTCAACATGCACCCGGGATAGGGAATGAATGCTAAATATCCTTGGCAAAGAGACCAAGGTTACAGAGACCCACGGCCAATCGACCAGGACAGACTCCGATTCAATGCTAAGATAAAGACTACTACTTCACGACGCGCCGCCGCCGATCACCAGTTTACAGGATCCTGCGTCTGGTCAGCCTCCGGGGGAAAGTACCGGGATCTCCATCACCCTGGACAGGTACGCGGTGTCCGACCCTGAATGGGTAGGGCCGAGGATATTTCAGACACCGTGTCCCCACCTTTTACGTTGTCGCGGCGGGCCTGGTCCTTACGCGGACGTTTACAAGGCTCGTCGTACGAGTACCTCTCCTCCGCCACTAGGCATATATCGTGAAGTATTGTTGTGAGCGCTCGTGTCGACTGCATCGACTGCTCACACGTTCCGCGGCCGGGGCAATCATATTCACGGTCACAAGACAGTCTACGTTGTAGCGTTGACATCGTTGATATTCCAGGCTTCTCTGTGAGTGTGCGCTGCCCCCCACGCTTGTTCAGTGGACGTGTCTCAGTTTTGTACGTTCTTTAATATTCATTCACCGTTATCGCTACGTTTATCTCTGGGATCGACGGCGTGAAGTGCTGATTAACTCTACAACTACGTGTAACGGCGCTCGGGAATCCAGGTCAGTTGTTATCGAGCCGACTATGCGACTGACGAGTAGCTTGTAGTGGGGGCACATTGGGTTCTTCCGTGCTGTCGCAGTGTTCTTTGAGACCTTCCCCTATATTTGGACATCATTGAGATTCAACAACGCCTCCCCTTATCACGTTCCTGCGTTCGGTCTGTCTCAACCGATAATTTCGAACAGAGTCTGTTTCCAGACTGATCCTATTTTGGCCCTCGAGAGACAGGCTTAATGTTGAAGCACCAAACTCTACATACATTCTGGAGAGCTTCTAGGAGTCTGTTGTTTTTAAGTCCGAGTAACCGTCCTGAAATTTATTTTTTGAACTTCGCCAGGGACAGCGATGGTGCTGAGAAAAGTCGTAAGTTGAAAGTGAACTGGAAGTTCAACCACTTTGACCGTTGTGCCTGATTCGTAACCGTAGAAGTCGGTGTCGCATGCTATGCTGCATGCATTATCGGTTGCATCGACAGCATGGTCCAATACATTTAACAGGCTGGGATGTAATCGTGATGTTACACCTATTTTGTTCATGGGAAATGTTGCGGAAATGCATATATCGGGATAGGTGAGTTCCGTGAACATGTTAAGTTAGCTTTGTATGGGAAGCCATATCTCCGTGTCTGTCAGAGACACATGGAACTTTTTCAGGGCAGGGGTGGGGATGCCTGCAGACAGTCGTTCGTACCGATTGCTACATTCATCTCCTGCCTGCAGGTATCGGTGCACTTGTCAATGGCTCGCTGGATGGCATAGGTCAGTCAGTCCAGTCACCGTTTTTCGCGATCCAGGGCGGAAGTTATGGAAGCCTTGGCGTGGGTGCTTATGGATGCCCCGGGCTTGTGGTGTTCGCTGTCTGTATTCCCGTATTTGCTGTGGGAGTTTACACCCAGAATCTGCGTTACTGTCCTCATGTGAATGCCGTCAGACACACACCCATCGTACAACGATCATGGTTAATAAATCATGCACGGCCTTTGTTGTGCTATTTTCTTTTACCATCAGCGCCCGGTTGCGTGAGTAACATGTGTTATTTGTTGGCAATAGTTTTTTGTTACAGAGCTGACACTGGCAGCTGTCATTAAAGCCGGAGTTTCTACGGAGTACGTCTTTTCTATTGGGGCCTCGATCGATTTGCAACCGAGTGTCTCGGATTGATTAAGATTTGTGGGGCTTGCTGAAGATCCAGGTGTTTTGGCCCGGAACTTTTTGGTACGCCCTAGACATTCACGTGCCGTGCCGTGAACCCGTTCTGATTGACTATCTGTGGGGGCGGGAGATGATCGCCGATAGATACCGTGTTCCCTGCGTTTGAGGGTACTATCGAGCACGACGTGGCTTGGTCCGAAGGGCAAGGCAGGTGGTGTTACTTATGAAATAATGTTGGATATGATCAATGTGGTGTGAGCGTGGGTGACATATCGGGCTGACGTCATGTGTGAGATGAACGTGGGCAAACGGTTCAGGTGGCGAGATACGGCGCGTGAAGCTTGAGAGTGCTCCCTACGATGAGAAAAACATCCTACGCCGTCACCTTTCTTCTCGTCTTGGTGAGCCTCACTCTTGTAAGTCCTCGCTATTCTCTCCGTGTCGTGTCGATAACAATCTACTACCCACTTCAAGAACATCCTCGCTATCACTCGCACCGACTGGTATCCTATCCTTTGTTTGAATCTGATCCACCGTCTAAAGCCCTTGATTTCAGGCTCGTCGACCCAGGACGAGAGTTCCTCTACACTAGGATCAACGTCCGCTATGGCCTTATGAAGCGTTGCGAGCGTCAGGTGGTCAGGATACCTGACTCAGATGGCGATTGGCAATTTGTGTATACGGCCTTCAAATGCCGCGATTTCCCCAAGAGCGTCAGCGATCGCTGTGAGAAGGAGAATCGCCTTTTTTGCGTTGAGTGGACTAGCGCCGGTTATTTGGCCCAGCTGGCTGTTGGCTTTGGCACCATGGCTCTCTTCGCCCTCCTCATTGGCGTTAGCACCCACTCGAGGCGGAGGAGAGTCTGGAAGGCCGTAGCCGGGCTTGTCACCCTCAACGGTGCGTGCCCAATCTTCGCTGGGACTTTATTACTCGTTAACTTGTTAGAACCCTTCCTCCATTATAGCCCTCTTTTCCATGTTCGCGTTCATCATCGTGACGATTTATTCCGAATCTCTCGCCTCCCCGATTTTGTCGACGTTTTCCCTGGTGCGGGCTGTCATTCCCTTCTTTCTCGTGCTCTCTCATCTTTTTCCCTTCATAGGCCCGGCGTGGTACATTAACCTGTTATCATGGGTCTTCAGCTTTCTCATTGTATTTGGGGTTATCTGGACTGGGAAGGCGGCTGATAAGGGCACAAGTGGGCTGCTGGCAACCGCGCTTATACTCGTATTAGAGACAGCGACGAGTGAAATGTCAAGACCATTCACTGCGTTGTGACTCCAGTTTAAGGCTCTGTGTAATCTTGTATTTCTTTCCTAGATCGTATTCCTAAGTACATGTCGTCGTGGAAACTGTTACGAGTCCTCTGATACGTAGTCGAATTGTTCATACAATCGCAGTGTCTCGTTCCAATCTCGCTTTCGGCGTCGTCGCACAGAAAAATAGTTAGTCTCGTTTGCCCACCGACCAACCACTCGGCCTTTGTCCTTCCCCCCGTACACCACAAAGTGCCTCTCAGGGTCGGTTGGAAGCCCAAGTCCGTACACTGCGAGGTGTACAACGCGGCGGTGTAAATCCGCACGCATGTCACGCAAGTGCGATAGGGTCTCAGGATTAACGCGGAGGAGTCGCCCTAGGGCAACAAGCGCGCGAGCCGCGGACACGGCGTCTTCGAACCACCGGAGCGTCATCCACATCAGGGCTGGTACCCCCACCGACGTCACGGGGAAGATGGGGAAGGTGACGATTATCGCGACCGCATAAACGCACACGCCAGAAACGAGTCCGTAGATGAGTTTGTACTGTGCAATCTCATCCCATGTGTCCCATACGGGCCCCGTCTTCTTGAAGTTGTGCACGGCGTAAAAGGTCGTGACGGCCACGGGAAGCCAGAGAGCAAGCCCACCCAGCGAGATGAAGAATAGAAAGGAAGCCCAATTTAAGCGCAGCATCATGCGATATACGATGACCGGACGTGAGAGTGGACGACGGATGCGGTCGTCTTTGATCCGCAGCTGATATAATTCGGACTGATATGCCTGGCGGCCATCGTGAGAAGGAACTTTGTATTGGGGACGGTGAGTCGGGGACTTACTTGGAGATCCTCCTTCAGCTTGACAATATCCTTATCTTTCAGCTGATCGCTGTCTTCCTGGCCAGCTAAGTCCGTGCTTTGAGCTTGATCAGGAAGGTGAGCCGTCTTGAACAAATCCAGGAACGTCCTTGTCACCCGGACGTAATCGCCGAGGCTCATAGTAGTGCCCAACGGAGCGTATATTGAGGTCGCCATTTTTGCCGCCCTTATCAGATTCCAAGAAGGGGCGTCGAATGTTCCAGTAGCTATCTGCCGATGCATCTGAGCTGTAACGTGTCGAATGTTATCAAAATCCACTGGCTCCAATAGCTCCGGGTTATCCTGGGGTGTGTTGGAATCAGGAGTAAGTGGCGACAACGACTGGCTTACCTTTGGGCGGAAGTTGAGTGGAGGATGAAAAGTAACCAATACGTCGGAACGGAAGTGCTGTCGATGCCTCGTGTCACACAATAAGATGGATGAAACTGGCCTCAGTTGGTTGACGGCACTCACATGTACGTGATGGAACATGTGAGAATAGAAATCTCGAAGTCGTCGTTGTCACGGTTGTGAGACAGTATGGTAGACACAATGCGCGCAACTGTGCCGTTGGTAAGGCACATACACACAGGTTAATTGAAAGGACATACCTCCTGTCTTTAAGGGAGCGATGTTTGGGTGATACCTACTCGCGCCCTCGGGAAAAAGGCACACGGCCCCACCCGTCTCCAATGTCTACAAGGAAAAGCGCTTATCAGGAGATTTCACTGTGGCTTACGAGACTGTATACTTGCGTCAGCTTTGCCAGGGAGGCATCATTGTTTGCCACCCCTTCGTCAAAATCTTTGCGTCTTTGGATGGGTACTGTCCCAGCAGCTTCGACGAGCCAGCTCGTCAACGTCTTCTTGCCAAATTGAGTTGATTTAGCTGTGAGATGTAGCATGTTACGTCTCTTTACAGACATGGATTGAGTGACGATGATTCAAGTCCAAGTCGCCGCCGACGTACTTGTGAGGGAATAGAAGTAACAAGGATTCTGAAGGACTGTTTGAGTATAGAGTGGAGTACGAAGGATAGAGTTAGAAAGAGTCGTACAAGGCATCAGTCAACGAGTTGGTGTGGTTGGCGCAAACGATGCTGGGAACAGTAATGTTGTATCAACCAACGGTGGGGGACGCGTAGGAAGCAGCATGCTCACCAAGGTCGCCCCGTCTGTGGAATGTTTTCCACACCTTCTACGACGATGGTGCCATAGAATATCTTAAGTACAAGCCTGAATAGTATTCTGACAGGGTGCAGATGAAAATCCGGTGCTTTTTCAATGAGAGCCAAGTTTATTCACCGTATAAGAAAGTATGACCAAGGGACAGGGGCCACTGGCGGCATATAATACTGTCGGTAGTAGATGGTAGCGGAAAGATGAGGGAATTATAAAGGGTCCGCGACCCGTTGACGGGGTCAAACCTGCAGCCATCGGCTATTCAATTGCCATGAACGTTCGTCACGACGATGACGCCCGTTCGAGGCGAGGCATATGAGGTGAGGATTATGTCATCAGCCTTTCACCAACACCACAATGTCAGAATCTCAGTCCGATGGCTTGGATTTCGCCTTATCAAAAATTCGACCACAAACGGCGTCTTCCCTTGAACATCAAAAAGCACCTGCAACATTGCTACATGCGATCGAGGCTGCTATTGACGAGCGAAAAACTGAGAGATCCCCAACTGCCTACTTCGCGGCGTTACTTACTGCCCTGGGTGGTACTTTACAAAATGATGCGTCCTCTGGATTGGCCCTTGACGAGGGTGACATGCTCCCCGCAGAGCTCTATCTTCTTGCTCTGGTCGCACCGTTTGTCCCCACCCCAGTCATCCGCGGAAACCTCAATACCATTCTGTCTCTCACATCACCTCTTTTCCCTTCGCTGATGACCCACCCTCCTCCCTTGCGATCACAGATAGGACTGTATGGCTCGGTTCTCAAAGCGCTCGACGGGTCCCAGCTAGACGTTCAGGGTGTCCGGCAATCGTTTGCCTCCGTCCTCCAGCTCTGTCTTGATGCCCGACCGAAAGTGCGCAAGCGAGCAGCGGAGGTTATCACAGACGTTTTGTCGTCCCCTCCAACCCCGTTGGTGCGGCACCCTTACAGTGACAGAGTTGCGGAGTGGGTTAAGTCAACGTTAACTGATGTTGTTGGAAATGCCGTATCAAGATCAAAACATAGTCCTTCTAATACGGACGCAGCGGAAGTCGCACTACATCTCCTTTCATTTCTGCGTCAAGTAGTCTTGAGGCTCCCACCCTCAGTGAGTCGCAATCTATATCGCTTCCGCCTTCTGACCTTATTTTCAGCCAATCTACGAGATTTCCACCTATCTTTCATCACTGCCTTCCCTGGGGAACCCATTTCTTTCTCAAAGCGCTTATTCGATATTGTCTGACGTCCTTTCCGCTAATACAAAAGATGATGATTTCAACGTCGTCCTCGAGATACCTCAGATCTTGAAAGCCCTCCTTTCATATCCACCAGAAATTGACAATGCTATTGCACCTGTTTGGCTGGGACTCCTCGGAAACGGTCTTCTTACTTACAAAAATGCCGATCCGCGAGCATCTGCTGGCGAACTGGGGGAAGTGTGGAAAGCTGTCTGGGCTTTTTTGGAGTCATCCGATGTGACCATCAGGAAAGCCTGTTATCAATCACTCACACTCCTGGCGCAATGCTTGACCCCTGAAACCATAAGGCCTGCCATGCAAGAACATGGTCAATTCGAGCCCAGGTCGACCCTCGGGAGGATTGTTTTAGAGGCCGAAAAGGCATTCAAGTCACTTGCATTCGCGCGTTCTGTGTCAGAGCTCCTCCTTACAGTGTCAGCTCTCATCTCGAACCTCCGCTACCGCGAGGCGCCAGCAGGACCGACCGCTGCGGAGGTCTTGTTACTCCCACTAGTACAGAGGATTGGAAGTATGAGGACAGAGAAAAACTTTGAACACAAGGGCGAAGCTGATCGGGTTCTCAGCCAGGCCATTGGAACGATGGGACCTGCAGCTTTGTTGAATGCACTGCCCCTCAATTTGGAACCTGCGGATCGGTCGGTTCACCCACCAGTTTGACATACAGGTCTTGTTTACTCACCCACCTGTTGTACATCAGACAAGCTGGTCGTGAGCCGCGTGCGTTCCTCTTGCCACTGCTGGCGCAACCACACCCCTCCCCACTCCGACACTTTGTGTCATACTTTGTTCCTCTCTCTGAGCGTATGTTCAATCTTCAGCAGAATGCCGAGTCTGAGAGCCGTCAGTCCGAGGCGAAGGTGTGGACTGTTCTGATTGCCCAGATTTGGGCAGGGTTGCCTGGCTACTGTTGGCCGAAAGCAGATACGCAAGAGGTAGCAAAACCTTCGCTTTCTCAAAGTCTCTTCACCAATCTTCTCATCATTTTCCCATCTACGCAGGCTTTTACTACCGCATTTTCGCAGATGCTTTCACAGATACTGTATACTCAAGTAGAACTGCGGTCCTTCGTACTAAGAGCGTTGACTATCCTTGTTGACTCTAATGTGGCAATTGCATCGCAAGACCCGTCTCTTTTGGACAAACTCCCTTCGGCAGTCCGCATGGACTGTATCTCTCAAGATCAGGCAGCGAAGAACGTGGATTTCCTGCGCAAGCAAGCGGAGAGCTGGCTTGCGGTCTTATTCAATGTTTTTGGGAGCTTCGGTCGAGAGGCTCAGGGTATGGTCGGCGAGGTTATCACTACCTGGCTGGGCATTGCGGGTGAAACTGTGTGTTAAGCCCTTATCCTGACTTCATTGTTAATTCATCACGCTGGCAGACCATAACTCAAGGGTACCGTAAGGTGTTTGACCTCTTCGGCCAGAACCTGAAAAAATCGCGGAATACCCGCGCTTCAACTGACACCAGCAGCATTCTCCCGATGACCCTGGATATTCTCGTTCTCCTTTTACCTTATCTCTCGATCCAAGATGCGTCAGAGTTGTTTGATGCCATCTTTTCCGAGGAGGTGCTCGTCAACCCGGACAACGCCGTGCAAAAGCGCGGCTACAAAATTCTTGCAAGACTAGTCGAGGGCCGTAAACTGCCAGTAGACGCTGAACCATTGATCAAACGGCTAGATGAATTGTCGGACGGGCTCTCCCCTGCTGCGAAAAAGGTGAACTCCACGAATTCCCCGAACACGGAATATGACTCACATGGTTCTCTAATGCACTCACAGGATCGGCTACAACTATATGCGAATTTGCTTTCTTCGATCCCTCCTTCAGCTTTACATGTTATCCCATTACTGATTCCTGAGGCAGTCCTCGGTACAAAAGAGCCTTCAGAAAAAGCCCGCGGTGCGGCATTTGAACTCATAATCGCGATGGGAAGGAAGATGGCAGAGGGTGGTGTCGTAAAGCGCAATTTGGTTGACGGTATGGACGAGGATGGTGAGGTGAAGGTGTGAGCATTTTTTCAATCAGCCTGCTATATGTTAAACGCGGAGGTCAGCCAAGGCAAGCCTAGAAGAATACGTTACGATGATTGCTGCTGGCCTAGCTGGTGCAACGCCCCACATGATCAGTGCAACCGTCACCGCCATATCGAGACTGGTCTTCGAGTTCAAAGGTATCGTGATCAGTTGTAGAACTAACCACCCCCATTGACAAAGTATTCTCTGGTAGACGCAATCTCTGTGAATATGCTCAACGAGATTGTGGCAACACTTCTTGTCTTCCTCTCCTCTGCGAACCGCGAAATTGTCAAGTCGACTCTTGGCTTCATCAAATTGGCGGTTCATGTGCTCCCAGAAAGTTTGATGCGACCGCAATTGCACCAGCTCGTGCCCGCTCTTCTTGGCTGGGCTCATGACCACAAGAATCATTTCAAGGTAAAGGTCCGGCACATCTTCGAGCGCATGATTCGGCGGTTTGGTTTCCAAGAAGTGTATTCATGCTCTAATGGGGAAGAATCAGCGAAAGTACTCGTCAATATCAAAAAACGCAAAGATCGCGCGAAAAGGAAAAAGTCCGGCGGTGCCAATGACGAGGTCAGTGCTATGACGTTGTCTTTAAACAAGTACGAGTATCTACTCCGACTTCATAGGTACCACCAAAGAAGTCAACTACAGGCGATGCATTCGAGGATGTGTTGTACGCAAGTGAAAGCGATCTCAGTGATAGTGACGAGGAGGAAGAGGCTGCTACTGCGACGAGCGGGAAGCGGAGGGGCGGGAACTTCGCTGCTCGCCTACGAATCGACGACGACGAACCTATGGATCTACTCTCAGGAGCAGCATCTCGGTTTACGAGTGAGTACCGGCACCCCTTGCCCTCATCGGCAACGAACGAAGTCACGAATATTTCCTGTAGATGCACGAGGTGGCCGTCAACCCAAACACCGACAAGATGCAGCCCACTTCAAAATGGATGAAGAGACCGGCAAAATGATTGTTGAGGAGTCTGACTCCGACGTCGGTGGCGTAGTCGAGCCAGATGTTGCTGGCACAGCATACCGAGAGGCTCTCACATCCGCGGATGGCTTCACGCGCGGACCTGGTGGGCGTATCAAATTCAATAAAGATACAAAAAAGCGGCGGCGCGAGAATGCCGTCGAAGACGAGGATGTCGAGATGGCCGAGACGGAGCCCGCGAGAACCACGGGAAAGAAGAGGAATGAGGTGAAGCTTGGACACGAATTCAGAGCAAAGGTATGGATCGAGTTCCTCAAATTTCTCGAGAAAATACCGAAACATTGTCTCGTGCAGAAGGCCGGCGGGGATCTCAAAAAGGGCAGGCTTGACCCATATGCATACGTTTCCTTGAAACAGGCAGCAAAGAAAGGCAATCGGCGGAGCCGTCTTGGTGTCGCGGGAAAGCGATGATCGCCTCTGATATGACCGCGAGGAGAGGTTGGGTGTCACTTTCGCCAGCCAATGAATAAGGTCTCTTGTCATCACACGAGCATCACAAACTCAGTTCTCTTTCTTTCCATTTCAATACAGTCGTCAACCATACAACGTCTGGTCATGAGGAGTTCCGAATAGCCCTTGTCTCCAGCTGTCTGGTACCCTCCACTCATGTACCTCCAACGAAAGTACCTTGGCCACAACTGCAGCCATGAGCGACGCGTCAGAACTATTGTCACCTTCAAGCACGAACTGAAGAAGTGCGGCTGTTGGAATTCTCCAAGATTCAGGAATGTTAGAGAGGATTCGCCGCGTGAGGCCACCGCCGGGGATGAAGGGGATAGGCCCTTCATCCTGTGAAGCTCGGGGGTACTGGGTAACAGGTGATGAATATTCTGGAATGGGAAGCTGAGAGATGGAGGATAGTGGTGAATTATCCCAAGATGGAGAATTTGGTGGGCGAATGAAGTACGTGGGCGTGCTTGGGGAACACCATGAGTGCCAACGAAATCGCGGATAGGGATATGAAGGTCACGAACATCATCTGTGCATCCGTCCTGTTGGACATGTCGACGCCAGACAAAAAAAGAGTTGCAGAGAGCCGTGATTCCTGGAGAAAGTGGAGGAGTGCATCGATAAACTCTTGCTTTCTCGGCTGGACTCGGGGAGAAACTCGTGTTAGGAGGAACGCAGTTTGGACGCGACACGAACCGAGACTTACCACCAATACGGGTGACCGCTGTTGAATGATTACGATGTCGCACTCGTCGCTTCCAAACACTGCAGGGGAATCTCTGAGTCAGATTGCAGGGAGGAGGATGGGCTCGAAGCTCACATTCGAGAGGCGTACTGATGCCTTCGGCTTCGTCTTCTCGTCCGCCGACGACGGGAACCAAATTGCGCGAATCAAACACGCCAATTACCCGCAGAGAGAGCGAGGCGATCAGCAAGTCAACGGCTAGCTGCGCAATATTGGCGGTAGATACGACTGGCTGCCTTATGAGCGGCGTGAGCATCCCGGGCCATTCTTGAACTGTAGAGGCATGATACTGACGACAATCAACGTCTTCCCGTGCAAATTTAAAGGAACGATCGGATGATAAAAGGCCATCTTTTGGTTTGTCTGTGAGCGCTGTCAGCAGCAGTGGGATCGAAAATCGAGATATTGCTGTTCCATTTTCCTTTTGCGGACAGCTTCACGCGCCGCGGTCATTGCTCGCCTTTCTACCTTTTTTTGCTCGTATCGGAATTACCTGTAATGTAATCGCCTTTACTGGTCCATCCCCTTCAATGGTCAGGAGTATTCACAAACCCCGCCGAGTGGCTGAGACACATGCAGCCAAATACGATGAGCCTCCTTACGAGTCGGAGTCCTTAGGCCCCCCTGTCTGTTCTCGCCTCGCCTCAGCTGACAATGCTGTGTTCAATCCACACAAATACATCGTTGCCACGATGTTTGCAATCACGTCGAACTTTGGCTTTCCAAACCACGCGTGAAATCTCCTGATTCAACAGCGTTGAATAATAAACGTGTCCGTATACAAACTAGAACCCTGATGACATCTGTGTACGAAAGACCCGCGTGAAAATGACATTAGATAATGCCCATGGGACATTTGGACTGGTCGAATCCGTCGCCACGGTTAATTTACATGATGCAAACATAGCTCTGCTGACGCTCCAGAGTTCTCAGCAAGATGTTCTAGGAGCAAAGGGGAATTTGAGTTTCCCAGAGGAATCGTATATTCCGTATCCAGGCTCCTGGTCATCAGAGTAAATGTGTGCGAACCAGCCTACTCCACCCCCAACGACATTCTTCAAGTCATTGCAGTGTTGATCTAGAAGGCTGAAGTAGGCCTTATAGCACAGTGTCAAATTCTCCCCCGTAGACATATCGCTCTGATGGTGGAGAGTACTCACATGTTCGCTTCCGACGCTTGCGACAGCGTTGGGGCTGTTAGGTTGAACACCTTCTGAAGTCACGGACGGCCAACCATTCTGCGCGGGTCTTGGGAACATACGACGTGCATCTCGAGATAAAGCGTACCTCGTCAAAATACATCTTCTTCCCTTTCCCTTTCTCGATAAACCAATTCAGATCCTCTAGAACCAGGGGCCAAGCTTCACCTCCTGTGCATGGCTGAGTGGTGATCAATCAAAGGGTGGTGGGAGACCTTGCCTGTTGACGCATTCGAAGAGAAGAATGGAAGCATATGGATATTGATGGAGTCGACGGCATTGAGTACGTTCTGTGCTCCCCCGTTCTCCTGATAACCGTACGCAAGCTCGCTCACAGTGACCGGAATGCCTAGACTCGACAGGTTATTCTTAGCGGACAACACCTGCGCGGCCAGCGCTTTGGGTGATAGGACCCCATCAAACAAGGGCTCAGAGCCGAACTGGACCACGCGTGTGACAAACTTTGCTTTTGGGTTCGAGTGGAGCGTGCTGAACAGACTGTCGCGCCGACCCACCCACTGATCTGTGCCGTCAAAGCCAAACTAGATTTTAAATAAGGACGACGTCGGGGAATAACTAGCGTGAAGGCTCACCCAAATAAGAGCATGCACACCCAGGGTGTTATCCCAGGCCGCTTCGATGACGTCGTCGTAGAACCCATCACGGTCACATGCACCGTATAGGCGGACATATCTAGAATGAAACCTATTGCGAATGTCCGCAAACTCTTTCTTCAATTCCTGTAGGCTCTGACCTGCAGATAGTCAAGTTATGGGTACAACTCGATTTGTTGAGGACAACACACGCACAAGCAGTGACTTCATAGCTAAATCCAACAAAGGCATATTCTGTGGCAGGATCACACCACCAACCCTCGGCACTGTTTGGAACATCGGAGGGCATCTCGAAGCCAAGGGAAGGGAAACACGCTGACGTGGAACTATCATTGCAGGAGACGGGCACAGGCGCGACCGGCCGGGGTGACATAGAGTCATCAACATGGCAACTGCTTGGACGCAAGCGCGAATGAGATGGGAAACGGTGTGCCGACACCAGCACGGCTGGGAGGAAAAGCAGCAGAAGTGAAAACATGATCCCTTGGGAGTAAGTAGGTCAACTCGAGGCCGTTGGGGCTATGAGATTCGTTGGCAACTCAGTCTGCAGATTTATAGGAGCAGGCATGGACTGATTCGAATCATAACCGAAGGATGTGCATGCGGATGATGCCATAAGTCAGAAAGTGATGAGCCTATAATCAGTATTAATCAGGGATCGGCGATTGGCCAATGACGAATTTTGGGCTGGCGGACATGGAAATGAGTGGGTGGGCTTCTACTGAAAAAAAAAGATGCGATGGGGCGTCGCGTCCGTGCATCTCACTTTCCCTTCGATCCCACTTTTGCAACGATCATGCATCACAAACCTGATATAATCAGTTCATTAAAAAATGTGATTAGACAGGCCCCCCGAAGTCGCACGAGATCAAAAAGCTAAATGCAGTTCAGCACGGCCTCGTTATAGCATAGCAATATCAAGAACATACGATGCACGCCGCAATTTGAGGCCTGACATAGCCTGACTGGCCTTCCTGTCGGCTGGCTCCGGCGGCTTCGATAGCAAAGACTTTTGGCTCTCGCTCGCCTATGGCACACATGTTTCTCTCCTACAATAGTCCTTGAAAAAACTTCTGGGTGGCTGCTTCGTACAGAGTAGACGCTTTCCTCACAAGTATATTGAATTGAGGGATTAATGTTACCGTGGGGCATCTTATCAATGGTCAGTGATCATGGCAAGCAGGTGGGGTCAATTCCCAAAGGCAGCATCGTGAGGTCTTTTAAACGCGACTTCTCCCACTTTACTATCTCAAGCTGCGCGTGGGAAAATTAGCGAATGGGACAGAAAAAGAACAAGGCTAACCCACATCGGACATTGCCTCTGACATTTCCAACAAGTTCATGTGATCCGGTTGGTACGTTCCGTTCTGAAGGCCACGATGTCAGTTGACTGAGCTCGTAAAGGCATGCCCATTCTGCGTACCACACGCTCTTCATCAAGATCACGGAAATGTAAGCGCAAGTCCAATGGGATTTTTGACGGTAAAATGAGCACATGGATGGGTGGTGTGAAGGGCCGGCTGGCTGCATTTAGTGACAAAAGGCCCTGAGGTTCCTTGAGAACACAGTATCGGTGATAGAGAAGTTCGCGCGCACCCTTGCCGTGGATAGCGCCAGGAGAATGTCCCGCCTTGCCTTGCGGGCATTCGTTCCGACTACAACGAATAGCTCCCAGATACAGTCAAGGAGGTACACAGATAAATCGACGTTTGACTGGGTTGAGAAGGCTGGGACGGTCGTGAGCTGCATCGATGGTTAGTCGTAGAAGTATGTTTTCTAAATAGTTTCTTACGTGTGGAGCAGATGAAGCGTCCACGCGCCAAATTCGGGGCAGGGCAGTCGCCAAATCTGGTCGCCACTTCCAATACTCAGCTTTTGCATAGTCAGCGTTGCCCAGCATCATCCAAAACATTTCATCGTCATCAGATTCTTGCTCAATGAGTTCCACGGGACTTGATTCTGCGGCGAGAGAAAGGGCATATCCAAGTGCGGCCTGGCGCTCTCCAGGAAGCGATCCCTTCCCATGCCAGACGTAATAGGTGCCAAGTAGAGTTAAACAGTAGCTGAAGGCGGAGCAGAGGTTTGAGACATCCTTCGAAGACATATCAGCCCATCTAATGAAGACGTATCCCCCAACGATAATACTTACGAAGTCATGCTCGTCGATGAATACGTTTCCGTGTACCAATCGGACTTGATGCATGGTAGTATTCTCCGCACTCCAATATGAACGTGTGCCCTTGGAATCATAAACCGAAAGCTATCATCTTATGCACTTTTCAACCTTACCTGCCGTGTGGCAAGCCGTCCGCCGAGCGCATGCACCAACTCTGGTGGTTCACAACCTTGATGCACTGGACATAGCCTCGTTCCATAATGCCGTGCCATATCCTTCAGCTTTCGCTGCTCTCGCTCACCAATCTGACTTCGTCGACCTTGCCAACCCCACAACGTCGTCTCGACTAGGCCGGACGATTTTAACTTGACTCGAAGCACAACGGCCAAGATCTCTGAGTCGTAGAATATGTTCGTATCGTCCTTCAGTCCCGTGGCAGCTGCACCGGTGACCGACATAACATCGACGGAAATAGTTGTGAGGTCTGTCCTAGGTTGATACTCAAAGTGGGGTAAAAGTAGCTCGTCCAAGTGAACTCGCGGAAGGGGTTCGTCGTTATAGGCTATGATCCAGGCTTAGGGGCCTAACCAAACAAGCGATAGGCTGGCCACTCACGTATCTCAATACAACTGGTATCCTGAACAGGCGGCAGGTTATCGGGGCAGGTCTGCTCTCGTCTCTTAGAGTTTGCGTTGATATCTACTTCAACAAGTTCGTGGTCTACGCCCGGGCCTTCTTGCAATGACATCACGTGACCGGGGTACTTGTCAGAACCCGACTTGCGTTTCTCAGTTGGCAGCGCAGGAAGCTCCACCTGTCGTGGCGCGGCAAACGAGATAGGGCTCTTAGATGTAACTTCTGCCTCAGCCGTTGTTGCTTGCGCGTCCTGCAAGGCCCGCGCAACGTCCATGACCAACGTCCGAGATCCCGTGCTCGGAATGCGGCTTAGTCGTCGAGGAGAGCGCGGTGATGCTGAAGAAGGTTGGGCCTGTAATGGCTTCTGTGGTGAAGAAGAGGAAATGGAGGTGCCAAGGGGTGATGGGCTATCCCGACAAGAAAAGGCTTCCCTTGGAGGTTGGGGGTGGCAGATGGGGTAGGATCAGACGATCTAACGCCTATCAACGCTCGCTCATTCCACTTATCAGTGTTGACACTAGGCTTGTCTGCTTTGCTAGTGGATTGGTGGGCGCAAAGTTGCGTCGGTGCATCAGCTGAGAGGTTGGCCCAACGTCGTGTGTAGGAGGCGCGGTGACGGGAGTTTGGGAGGGCGTGGCTGCCAGAGCCATCGCATTCTGGACTGATGGCCTAGGGGTCGGTACACACGGGGGACTAGCAAATGGCCTTGTGACCGTTGTCTCAGCCAGCTTTTCGCCCACGTTCTTCCTATATACCTTCTTTGGCTTAGGTCTCCCCTTTGTGAGCTGCGAAGAATTGTCCACAGAGAAAGAAAGAGAATACAAATAAGAGCGCAAAAAACCATTAATCATTATCGAGCAACATGGTGTCACTAGGGACGTACATGAACCAAAGGTCTGCCCGATGGTGCAGGAAAGTCCCTCACACCATCCCGCTGCCTCTGACCACCCAAGCCTACCCCTGTAAGATGACCCAGCTCGTCCGCATCTTGCGTGGGTGGGCCACTAGCTGATGCATTAGGCGTAGTCGGCCGCGAATGAGGATGAGGATGGCTTGTAGCGTGATCATCACCTGTCTTCATAGGTTTGATATATGAGAACATCGTGGATGAAGAACCAAGGCCATGGCCTCCCGGAGACGCGCGAGGGGGTGTAGACGGACGGGAGGGTACTGATAAAGAAGGCAGAGAGGGTGTCTTTTGAATGGAGCGCTCAGTATCTTCGGCTCCCGGCACTCGCTGAGATTGCCCCGTATGTTGGTGTCCGACAGCATGTACGGACCGCCCAGTGTGATGACTATCAAGAACGCGTACAGAATGGCTTGTGCTTTGGTGGTCCAATGCATGAGCAGGGTGTTCCCTCTCAGATTCTTCGATTTTTAGAGGCTCTGATGTTGTCCACGATTTGCGCTGGGCAACTGTCCTCTGCGTCGATGGGGTAGCAGCGGCAGGTGTCCACGACTTACGGAAGTTCGTGGGGACAGGCGTTGTTGCGGGTCGTGAAGTGGACGATGGTGACGATTCGGGCTTCCACCGACTGATGACTGGAGGTGAGCGCTTGGATGGACTCAGTCTTCCAATTTCCGCATAGCGGACCCTGCTGCGGCCGCTTCAAGAGCGCTGCTTGCCTTTACCATTGATTGTACGAATCCCCGGCCCTTAAGACGACTGATACTGGGCGTCGGATCCTTCTCCTTTGGCGGGTGAAGGGAGGTTGTGCATTGCTGTGGGGTGAGCGGGGTAGTCTTAGGTTTGGAGGCTTCTGGAGTGGATGGAGAAAACGTGGAAAGTTTGACGCCAAACGCAGGGGATGAAGCGCTTGGGATTGCGGATTTATTTGGCGTTATGGATGCGGGCAAAGATGATTTCGAGGGCCGGATAGACAACTTCGAGAGGGGAGAAGCACTGTCGAAGGCTGCTGGGGCCCTGTGCGCATCGAAATTTGGACTGCGAGGCGGTATGCGAGCTCGGGGGGACGCTGGGCGAGAAGATGGGTGCATCGAAGCACGGGTGGCTAGAGTGCCACTGGGCGTGCTGACGGTTCGCGGTCGGGGCACATCATGCTCGAAGAACGGTTTGCTAGTTTGAGTCGACGAGACTTGTTCAGCATGTTGTATGTACCGTTTGAGCCCACGGATGGGGTGCTCGCGCGCGGTTGACGAGATGCGTCTCCTGAGCTGTGATCGCTGTTCACAACGGGAGCGGTTCTGTGTTCAACTCGTTCTTCGCAAAGGGATAACGAACATGTGTCGATGCGGTAGACATTTTCGAATAAAATTCGTGGTCTTGGGTAGGAGAAGCAACTCTATGTCGTGAAGCAGGGTCAGGTATCGCCATGTTCCCTCGTCCAAATACTGGGTGAGGGACGGAGGAGGATTTGATGCTCTGTGGTTCCATAGAGGCGGCACGAGACATGGATGAAGGAGCGGTCTGGGGGCGAGGTGAGGGTTTACTGACAGGCTTCTGGAGAGGCTCGGTTTGCTCATCATGGCGGACAGTACTCGACCTTGCAAACTCAGGAGCATCAAAGCGACGTGATGTGGGTGAAGGTGTGTCTAAGGGTACTGTGTACGTACTGGTCAATTCTCATATAGACCCGCGACCAACGAAGGAGAGGGCATACCAGCACCAGGGTCGAAAGGGGTATTTCCATAGGCAGCACTACGACGGACACGAGCGAGACGGGACGCAGCAATCTCCTGCTCGAGCTTCCGATGTTCCTCCTCCTCGTCTTCATCAACTTGACGTTGTAGCGCCCGAATCTTCTGTGCCCATTCGGCAAGGCCAGGTTCCCCAGTCTTACGCATGTTAAATTGATGAGATGAAGTTGCTGGGAGTTCCATGCCAGTGTCGGCGTTGTCTGGGTTACAATCTACAATGAATATGGGTGGAGAGGCACTCGAGAGGCAGAGTGATCTCGGAACAAAACAAACTTGGAACAGCCAAATTCGGTAATTTTGGTGACCTAGCCACACAAGATATACAGTCGCCAATCCACCCCTCGCACGTACGTATGCTCTTCTCTTGCTACTACTAGCACCCCCCATTTCGATCACTTCGAATTCCTCACCCATCCTTATTCAAACACCATAGAAGTTGACAATCTCGCGATCATGATCAATGACCAGCTTTACAAACTAAAACGCTTTCTAAAAAAAGGATCACTTGGGACCAGGTTTACTGTTACACTTGATGTCCGCCGTCGTTGAGAGATGAACTAAAAGCCGCCCAAACCTCTTTTTTCCCACTCCCTAGAGCACTGCAGTCAACCGTCACGAGTGGAGGCCTTGGTTAATCGTCGCAGCGACCCTTCAGGAGCAGGCCTGATAACCGCGTCAAGTTTTACCTGTGAACCTGCCCTCTGGAACAGTCCAGCGAGCCCCTCGAGGAGCGGCCTCGCACTCTGGGCTTGTCTTTGTATATGTTCCTCCAATTCTCTGCGCTTTGTCCGCTCCTCGGTGATCATCTGCTCGCACTTCCTTCGTGCATTGGCTTCCATGCAAACGAGTGCGTGGGCGTCATCGGCGCGCCTCTGCGCTTTGGCGAGTTTGGTTTCAAGAACACGCAATGTCCGCTCGAGCCGTCGACGTGTGGCACGTTCATCAGCGGCTTCATCCTCTAGGCGCCGCTTTACCTCTCGCGTGTGAGCCAGCTCTTCGATATGGAGCGCCTGGCGGTCGCGCAACACCTGCAAATCACGCTCAAGGTTTGTTCGTCGCCGTTTATCGCATGTAATAAGCTCTCCCGTAAAAGGAACGCTGGAGGCCTGGCTAGACGTGGTGTCGAGCAGGGAGAGGGTGTCGAAGATTTCGAAGCTGTTCTCGGATGTGACTTCACTGTCTTGACCATAAATAAGCTGTAGCCAGCGGCAAGACTTGTCAAGGTGTGCAGCGGATGTCTCTGTTTCGGAGCCGTTTGTAGAGCGTGCTCGCCTCCATAATTCGATATGACAGCTGGAGAGCATAAGAAAAGCAGGTTTCATGTCGCATTCTCTGAGTCCCAGGTCGATCAGAACTAGACCAGTGTTCAGAAATATACGAAACGCAAAGTGTTCTCTCCCACACCTTTTACCATAGTGGTGACCACAATCAAGGCGGCATGGATGTTGCCCTTGCGCCTGTAAAATGCACCTACGATCATCCATTTATCACGATCGCTTGAAGTGGCACTGAGTAACTCTATGATCGAGCGTGGGTCGTCCTCAAGGGTTTGGAGGTCGAAACTGATAGGTTGGCCACAAAGAGTCATAGGGAGAAGAGTCTGGATAGGCTGTAAGCCTGACGGGATGATTGAATTGAGTTGATTGGGGTGAGCAGTAGTGACCGGAACGGGCGGTGGGAGGGTAGCAACGACTTCCTGACCCGCTATGGAGCAACCTATTCAAGTCCAGGAAAAGGGGCGCAGCATTCTCTTTACCTATGCTAGCTACATGGCTCGCCCATGAGCCTCGGCCAGAAACCACGGGGGAAGCGACACTACCAGCTACACATCGTGAGGGAGTTATTTGAGCTCAAGAAGCAAGTCGCATACGGTAGTAATTTTTGCCGTCGGTGCATGTTTGCTGAAGTGGAATATCGCCGAAATCGCGATGAAGTTGATAGTCATCTAGCTTGACCTGCATAAATGCTGATGTATGCGCGATTGAAGTGTTGGCGTATGTTCAAGGGCTCAAAGCCTGAGCGCCTGAGCACTCAGGTGGTTGAGCCAATAGCAGTAGAAACTAAGAACAGACTGTCATGTCTACTTTTGGGTGATCATCGCACCTTCTATGTTACCGCAATCGGCGTCATTATCGCTCGCTGGCTCAGCTTGTCGCACCACCAGTGAGCGAGGTAGCCGGATACTTCACACGACGCCACGATTCCGCACTGCAGGTAAGTCCAGTGCTGGACAAGTCAGTGCGTTCGGGGAATAATATTGTCGTGTAATTGCACAATATAGTCAAGAATAATCTGTCCCGTGAGGCCGGAACGGAGAGTTATATTTCAATTCCGCGGAAACCCATTAGGAGTAGCTATACAGATATCCGGGTACGGCCGAGTGGCCCCCAAACCTAATTCGAGGTCCAAGCAATCGCTGCAAATCGTCCTCTCTGGTTGGAAATGGCCGCAGTACAAACACTCCCGAAGGAAGTCTCAAAACTCGGGCAGGAGGTCAAGCTGTTTGGGAAGTGGGATACGCAGGAGTTTGTCCCGTTTCCTCTGTCTCTGACTAAAGAGATTTACTGTTCCGCGTTTCAGCGTCGAAGTGAAGGACATCTCGCTGACGGATTATATTCAAATCCGTCATGCTGTTTATCTTCCCCATACCGCTGGTCGATACGCCAAAAAACAGTTCAAGAAAGCTCAGATGCCCATAGTTGAACGTCTTGTCGACAGGTTGGCTATGATATTCTCGCATCGTCGGCCGTATTGAATGTGTGCGCTTCCAGTTTGATGATGAAGGGTCGTAATAACGGCAAGAAGCTTCTCGCCGTCCGCATTGTTGCACATGCGTTCGAGATCATCCACCTCCTTACCGACCAGAACCCAATCCAAGTTTGACTGTTTTTTCAACTTCCATGCTTTGCTTTCTTGACATGTTACCGACCTGTAGGTTCTCGTAGATGCCATTGTCAACACTGGCCCCCGTGAAGACTCTACGCGGATCGGCTCTCAGGGTACGGTCCGCCGCCAAGCGGTTGATGTATCACCTCTACGAAGAGTCAATCAAGCCATCTCACTTCTCACCATCGGCGTACGTTCAACTCACTCTCCATGTGCGTTCCTCTCACAGTCATCTCAGACACGGGAATCCGCATTTCGCAACGTCAAATCAGTCGCAGAATGCCTAGCGGATGAACTCATTAACGCAGCAAAGGGTTCTTCGAACTCGTACGCCATCAAGGTTCGTTATACTAAGCTTGAATTTCTATTACTCTAATGTAGCCACGCTACTTACAGAAAAAAGACGAACTCGAGCGTGTCGCCAAGTCAAATCGGTGAAGGTTCACTCTACACGGAGAGTCGGCTCTCGCGGCGCTTTTTTGACTTGACTTATGCCACATTCGCGTCCTGGCCTGGATCTGCGTGTTTCCCGGAAGTATGTCACCCACGTGCTTGTGTTACATGCGATTTCTAGGCAAAACAAAAAGTATTTGTACCCCAATGCAGCATTTTGAAAATTCTCGTGGAGCACAAACGTGTACATGGTACGATGAGATCCTCAGAAATACTCTCTGGACACAAACGGGAAAGAACGTGATATATTCCGTGCATGGGTTGTGGGGCCAGGGGCCAGACACGGCGTCTGGAGTAGCGATGTGAGCGTGGGGATGTGTGTATATCATCAATGGTGCGCTCCTTCCAGATGAGAATATGGGCTTGCGCGTGATCGCAGCAGGTTCGGGGGCATTGACATATTTGGAACTTGTCTTTGGCACGATTGATAAAATTTCTCTGTGGCGCTCCATCTTCGTTGGGCACTCGATGCTCCCACAATGAACGGCGTACTGACGCTACCCGGATTGAAACATTTGATTGTTGATGGATCGTAAAGCAGTCCCGACATTACCGTGGTGTGCCGGGTGTCAAGGAAAGATGGACAGGTGCTAGCGCGCGAGAATCATCAATCACGTCTTGCGGTCGACAGTTGTAATTGTTAGTACATTACTTGAAACATGCCAGATGCCGACCGGTCACCACTGGAGTCCCTAGGTGGCCTAAAGCCGGAGATGGAAATGGATGACCCAATGATCCATTCTGAATTACTCTACTGTACAATCGAGAGAAACCAGAAGTGCGATAATGAGGGTCAGCGGAGGTATATTACACTACTGTACGGTATGCCAGAGTATAACAAATGCGTAAGCTGGCCCAAACCAGAGCAGGGAGATCGAACAAACGTGCCCGAATAAATTTGAGGAACCTGCCCACAGATGACGCAACATGGGAATGTGCGAATAAATAGGGTATTTGCCATGCAGAATGACGAATGGGTAGAAGTGAACGACAGGAAAAGGACTACAATTCGACGATAGCCCTAGGACGACGCTGCAGTCTGGCAGAGTGTCGCAGAAAATAGCGGTGGCTGGGGGTGCCTGTCTAGGGGCAAGTCGCACGCCGCCTTTTCGACCTGCGTGGGCATGCCGTACCTCTCCGGCAAAGTGGTGGCGCCGCATACCTCGCAGCCGTAATTGTGATGCTTCTAACACCTGTGACCTCCGCGGCCAACAGGACCAGAGTACAGCAAAAACTATCGGCGCTGTGTCGAGGGGCGAGAAGACGCGGACGTCTCGGGTTTCGGAACTACACCGTCGTAGCCCACATACCCGATGTCTCGACCAAATTCTTTGATCATAGCCTTTCCCACGAGGCACACCCAACCCAGGCCCTCGCCGGTCGAGGGTGCACCAGGCCAGAATAGTTCCCCTTCTTCGTCCTCAATATCGGGCTCATATTCCTGGTTATGCGAGAGGGAAGAGTGAACGATACGCGTAAACGTGATCGGAAAATGGTCCGACAAAGTGCGAAGTGTTAAAAGCGTTTGAGATTGTCTAGTGCAATGGGACGCCCACGTCACGTGTTGGGTCAGGGTCTTGAGTGTATGAGTGAATGCAGCCGTGATCTCTACGGAGACAGAATTAGCGATGAGTGGTGGGGGACGACCTAGACGGAAGGGCTGTTCTCGCGATCGGGAGGCGGGAGTAGGTGTGGGTCGAACTGGCGCAGTCGAGGTGGACGTATCACTTGCTGCGGTTGGTGTACCGGATGGGCGACTTGTGGGAGTGGAATTAGCGCTGCTAGTTGCAACGATACTGGCCGGGGAAGGGAGCATCGGCGGGGTTGACTGGGTGGTTGTTAGTGGCGTTCCGGCAGCACTGCCGGGAGGGGCGGAGACATTTTCGACAAGCGCCCGGGCTTGAACCATCAACTTGTCTAGTTCCCTGTCGGCACTCTGTTTGGTGGCGAAGACAAACATGCGTGTATGTATGAAGGCCTCGATCATAAAACTGGCGTGGATGGGGTCCGGTGAGCGTGCGGTATGGAGGTGTTGGAAATACCTACATGAGTCCAAGGAATGCCCTTTCGCGTTCACTTGACGCATTTTCGGCCGTCCATTTATTCTTAGTCCAGTTAAGGAAGGCTTCCTCGGTTTGCCATGAGCCCGTTATGCACGCATCTTTAGAATAGTCGGTAGTCCATATAGAGTACGTGAAACAGATGAGAGCATCGAGAAGCTCGAGACGGGCTATGAGGGCCCCGTGCTTGTGATATGGAGAATTTGGTGGAGGTGGATTTGAAAGTGGGCGATATTCCTTATGTTGTGGAGAGAAAGTAGACCAGTGACGGGCATCGCCAGAGTACTTAAGCATGCGACCATAGTTATGATAACGGTCGTTGAGCTCGTGGAATGTTGGGTCGCCTCGTTGAAGGTTCTTACGAGGTCGTTGTATAGGCAACGAATGAAGAGACGAGGGGGCAGGTGGGGGTGGACGGGATGATGGGACCGGGGGTGCGGGGTCATCACGTAGCTCACCCTCCTCTGGCTCAGAGCGGCTTGGGGGTTGTGCCTGATGACGAACAAACTTTTCAGGGTAGCCATCCGCGCGCGTACGCTTCACAGGATCGTATGCATCATACGACTCAAGCTTCCGTTTCGCGGGAGGAGCGGGCGAGGAAGGTCGAGAAGCGGGCGGCGATGGGGGAAGATTCGGGGAAAGCGGGGCTGATAGTTTGCCAAGGATCTGAGCGGTGATGTCAATCAGATACAGGAATGAGGAAAGGAAGAGGAGGGATGGGGTAGGACCTGCAAGTTCTTAAGCAACTGACTCCTTGACGGACTGCGAAAGGTAGGAAGAGAAATTGAGATGATTGTGCCAAAGGAGCGAAATGATGTAAGTTACCGCTTGCGATGGGTATGGTTTACGGATGGGAGTGAAGACGGGAGGGCGAGGAGAGTAGAAGAAGGGGGCATGGGGGAGGAGGTAGAGAGGGAAGATGGTGGGTGTACGAGAAAGAGGGAGCGAGCAGAATCGAAGGGTCACAATCGCCACTCGGCTCAGCATTCCACTGTCAGCCGACTCGCTGGGTTCTCACTTGTTTTACGTTTGAATCCCTCACCCGGGCCAGGGCCAGGCCAGTTCATTCCCCTCCGCCCTCTCAGTACCAGTCTTTAATTGTCTCCGCCCATACCGCTCCTTCTGTCATCTCCCACCCATCATCAACTCGTCGGCCCATCATCGGCTTGCCAGCAATCCCGCACATAGTAACGCACCGCTGTGCCCTGCAGTAATCCACTAGTGCCATCGTACATCGTCGTGTTTCGGATCTTTTGTTCTCTTTTGTATTTATATACTCCCTATTTCATATTGCGTGAATTGTTCTGCACTTGTGCTTGCGGCCAGCGGGCCATCCATCCGAGAGTCGCTCCCGCCTGCCTTCGGCATTATCCGGGGGTCATTTACTTCCGTCCTCGCCTCGATGTTGGCACACACCGACTCGTGACAGACGCGTGTCAATCGTATACTCCCCCTCAACCAAGACCACGACCACGACCACGGCGACCATGGCCAAACAGCCTCACATTCTCCCCACAAACTCATCTAAGACTGCGCCACCTCGGAACATTAGAGGAAATCTCGTCGTCATCCTCTCCCTCCTAGTCGGGTTCCAGCTCTATTTCCTCAGCACCAGTTTTCTCTCCCTATTTCGCCGGACAGAACAACTTCCATTCCATGCAGAGCGATCTCTTGCTCGCTGTGCTTCTCTGAGAATCTCCGCAGGCCCCCCTCTTGACTTTCAAGACCGGACAGAGTCAGACCGGTTTGTACACGGCACAAAGGCTACACTCTTTCACAACGCACGCATCTGGACAGGTGAGAACAATGGGACCGAGATTGTCCATGGAGACGTTTTCTTCGACAAGGGCATCATTCAAGGCGTTGGAAATCTCAATCTGAGTGCTCTTAGACCCCACATTAATGGCATGATAGCACGTGGGGAGCTTAATGTTGTGGACGTACATGGTGCCTGGGTTACTCCTGGGTGCGTGAGCCCTGCATTCGACTCTCTTCTATCAACGTGGTATCAACACACCATTTTTCTTATAGGCTTGTCGACCCACATTCCCACCTTGGTGATGCATCCTCACCTGCACTTGACGGCGCATCAGGTGATGACAACTCTCTCAAGGGGACCATCCAACCATGGCTTCGTTCGCTAGATGGACTCAATACACACGATGACTCTTATTCCTTATCCATTGCTGGTGGTGTCACAACTGCCCTTGTGCTTCCCGGCTCTGCAAATGCGATCGGTGATCTCGTATTTTCTGTCGTCGCGTGAATCGTAGCTGAGCGTTGAGGGTAGGTGGTCAAGCCTTTACGATAAAACTGAGGAAAACGGCGGAACGCTCGCCAACCTCTATGCTACTCGAACCCCCCCGCGATATCAATGTCACTCACAGTATGAGCGGTCACTTACCGTGGAGGCAGATGAAGTAGGTCTTTTTTTTGGTAGCTAGTTTGAGCTTTATTCATGCCGAGTCAGACATGCATGTGGTTAGACTGTTTCCTCAGGTTTGAACTCAATTTCACTTGTTGTTCTTATTTGCAGGGGAAAATCCTAGTGAGTCTAGCAGATGCTCGTTGTCTATCTTCCGTTTCTCAATGCGGTTGCCTTAGGTCGGGTCTATGGCGACACTCGTATGGACACTAATTGGGCCTTCCGGCAGGCGTACGTCCAGTTGATCCGTATCATCAGCCAATCGTTAACCAATATTTTCTCCAGATACGACAAGGCGCGCCAGATTAAAGGAAAGCAGGATGCTTACTGTACTGCTGCTCTTGCTGGGCAGTGGACTGGTTTGGGTGAATTTCCCGAAGACTTGCAATGGGAGGCATTAGTTGATGTGCTACGGGGAAGAGTCAGGGTACTGCATTCTCCGTACTTCTCGGACCAAGGCACCATGAGTCATTTACCATTTTTGAAGGTTCAAACACACTGTTACGAAGCCGTCGACCTGGATGACCTGATACGAGTACGGAAATTTAGTTGCCGAGATACCGATATTAAACCTGATGACGGCTGTGCCATAGCTTTCCAATGAGTTCAAGTTCCCCATCGCAGCTGTGCACCATGCCCATGAGGCGTACCTGGTTCCAGACCTGCTGAAACAGGCATATGGTGCGGCCTACCTACATCCCTTGGGTGCGTGTGGAACAAGTGTAGATCACGTAGCACAGGACATCCTCCCGCAGTTGCCATCTTCGCAACTAACGCGCGGTACGTTGCCGTTTCAGCCACTTAGCCGGTTGCCCTCACAAATGGTGTCTAGATACAAGCGGGAAGCATACCGGGGCTCTGAGTTCGCGGCGCGGATTCTGTCTGAGAATGGGCTAACGATCGTTGTCAAGGTGGGTAATACCCTCCAACTTATGCCAACGTGTTCTATCATGAGTTAATGAACTTTAAAGTCTGATCATCCAGTGCTCAATTCCAGATACCTCCTGTATGAGGCACAGCAAGTGCACTACTACGGCCTGCCAGCTAATTTGGCACTTGCCGCTGTGACAACCCTTCCTGCTCAGGTCCTTGGATTGGAGCACCGCATTGGGTACATAAAGGAGGGTTAGTACACAATATACCATCGAAAATGTTTTATGATGACCCACTGTGATTTGTTCTATACTCAGGCTGGGACGCTGGTGAGTTAGCGGGCTCCTATTCATATATCAATAGCGCCTAACCCTTGGCGCACCATGGAAAGATTTGGTTATTTGGGACAGCCACCCTCTAGCCCTCGGCGCCACACCGACTCAGGTGTTCATTGATGGGATTCCCCAGTTGGACCTCCTACATGTTGCTTCCAAGCCCGAAACTTTCCAGGATCTTCCGAAGGTACCCAACTTTGATCGTGAGGCAGAAGAAGCCGTCGTGTTTGAGGGTCTTCCGCCCCTTCTTCCCGAGAGAACTTCTACCGATATTATCCTTTTCACGAACGTCAATAGCGTCATCATTCCGAGACGAGGGGACCTTGCGGAAGCATACTCTGCATCGGGCGACGAAACTGGTGTGGTAGTTGTGCGGAATGGTGACATAACGTGCTATGGTTCGGAGGATGCTTGTTCCTTGGATGGTCTTACTGAGGGCGAGCGAGTTCACGTGGTGGATCTACAAGGTGGAGCAATCTCTCCAGGGCTGTTGACGTACGGTTCTCCACTTGGTCTCCAGGAGATCGAAGCAGAGCCATCGACTGGTGACGGGTCTGTGTTCGACCCCCTAGCAGGGCGGGTGCCCAAACTTGTGGGGGGCGACAATCCCATCGTCCGTGCAGTCGATGCATTGCAATTTGCAGGTCGTGACTCACTGTCTGTGTGTCATCTCGATAAGGTCCCAGCTTATCTAACGCGTCTCTTTGCTTTAGGCTTGCGTACCGCGCCGGTGTCACAAAGGCAGTTGTTGCGCCGGTTCACCTCGGCTTCTTTGGTGGATTGGGCACATCATTTTCGACTGGCGCGGTGCATAAACTGGCGAACGGCGCGGTTATCCAGGAGGTCACTGCGCTGCACGTCTCCGTGGGTCACTTTACCACCAGGCCGAGCGTCAGCACGCAGATCTCAGCACTTCGCAATCTGCTGTTGGAATTAACCGACGACCCTCTCACCGATGCCTCTAAACTTTTAAGGTTTACTGTGAGGGTCCGTCAAAGTCTCACACATTCGTTTATATATTAAAATTTCATCAGGGTGTGATTCCGATCGTGGTGGAGGCCTATAATGCAGACGTGATTGCCACGCTAATCCTGCTGAAGAAGGACGTGGAGGAGAAGACGGGAGCAACCATTCACATGACGATTGCCGGCGCAACGGAAGCGCATCTCCTGGTGGAGGAAATAGCGCAGGCGAACATTGGAATTATCTTCAAACCATCTCGACCGTTCCCCTCCACATGGGAACAGCGCAGAGTGTGGGTCTCATTATTTGGGCTCAGGTCCAATGTGCTTCTTCATTTGATGCGACATTTTTACAGGCTACCCGGGCCACCGCTTTCCAAGGAGACGGAAATCGCGCTCTTTCTGGCGCACAATGTCACCGTTGGCATTGGTATCGAAGAGGCCTGGAGCGCGCGAAACACACGTTTCGACGTGGGATGGGTGCGTGTACTGATCGTTTTTCTCACGACCCCACCTGTATCTCCGCGGAGACTGATGGCCTGAACCGCATGTAGGCGGCCCTGGAGGCAGGTGGCCGCATCTCAAAGCTTCAGGCACTCGCACTGGCCTCGAATAACCTTGAAAAGTTGCTGGGTGGCGATGTAGAACTTGCTTCGGGTGCTTCGGATCTCGTTGCGACCCAGGGGGGCGATCTGTTCTCCTTCGGGAGTAAGGTTGTTGGTATCATCTCACCGAGGCGGGGGTCTGTGGACCTATTCTAGAGACGACAACGCATTGACATGCGTTGCCAAGTCGGGCGAATCGTGGACCGTGTTCGTTATGCAACCAACACAACTTGATTAATTAAACGCATGGCCGTTAGTAATTTTATCTACTCGATTGGATGGTCCTGACACCCTCATTAAAGCCTCATTTCGGACGACTGACTTTCCTATATCTTTCCGCCCCTGAGGCGAATTAGACATGTGTAAAGTGTAAAGTATTGAATTAGTAATATACAGTGCATTGATAGAGGATCTATCAGTATATATGATGCGTTTGTCCCTCATCCTCCATGAAACTGTTTATCATAAACAGCAGGAAATAAAATTAATATGGAAATGATGCTGGTGTGATGGTCCAGTTTGTCCAAGCAGTATGATAAATACGATGTAAGTGCAAAAGTCTAGTTGATTCTATAACCACTGCTATAAGGCGCGCGCCTCAACCGTAATCGAATGTTGATTGTGTGAAAGGTGTGACAGCAGTGATGAGGGCGACACAACGTCATCAGGACTGGGATCTGATCCTGTCGCTGACGGCTGCGGCTGCGGAAGAGAAGAGCGCCACGGGCTCGCAACTTGCACGCCATACGACATTGTAGTATTCGTCGAGTGTGCGCTGGAAGGTTCATCGGCACCAGTTGTCGTTGGGGTGACTTGGGATAACGCATCGGGCGCGTTCATCGCTGGTTCAACCCGAGGTCTGCCGAGAGTTGGCGTCGGATTCGAAGGGCGTGACGTCACGCTCGAGTTGCCCAATTCAACGTCCTTCTCCGTCATTTTTTCGAGCGACCCCTGCGACGCCGAACCACGGCTCAGAAGAATGGTGAATCGCTGGTGGGACCACAGATGCCGCAGACCGAGGTTCCACAAGATATTGAAAAACATCACCACAACGGCGATCGAAAATAGTACAAGAACAATAATTCCGATGACGACCCGTGGGATGGGAGGTAGGGCAACTGGCACGATGAAGGCAACCAGCAAGCCAGCAGTCACAAGACGGATGACGGAAAGGAAAACGCTGAGAATGTCAGCGCGGCGTGTCTTTCCTGGCGTCAACGCGACATGAGAAAGTAAGACGGATAGTTCAATGCAAACAACGGCAACAATTTGCAAGGTTCCGTTGTTTTTTGCTGCAGCGATAAGGACGGAGCGGATAAAAGTGGCGAGGAGGGGGAATACAAAGAAATAATACCGCAGAATGCGATACTGCCCATACAAAGGCTCATGTGTGGGGAGATCCTCAGCAAGTAGCCATGGAGAAGAGCGGCGACCGAATAAGAGCACACTTGCAGCCGCACAACCTACAATGCTGAAGATGGCGAGGAAAGTAATGACGGAGATAACAGTGGAGAGCCACGAATCCTTCAGAGTCCATTGGTATAGCGTGAACGTGGCCATCGGGAAAAAGCAGATGAGTGCCTAGGAGGGTAACTTAGTCAAGGTTTATTTATGGTGCACATGAAACATACAATCCGCAATAGCCATGAGCGGGCGACAATCGGAAACCGGGTTTTGATCCAATGCGATCGGTTGCGGGAACTCAACGCGATCACAACGTAGATAATGATCATTAGCGCCAATGCGACGGCGAGCAAAATGAGAGCAGAAAAGAATGCAGTCATAAATGCATTGGCTGTGGCAATACCAATCGTATTCGCATAAATGGGTACACCCGCGTCGAGGACGTTGGAAGACTGTGCGGTGACAGTTTGGACATCGCGCGCGACGGGAATGGGACCACCTCGGGATGTTAGCCCTCCTCGTGTTGACACAGACAAATCGATAAGGGGAGGCGCTTGAGCACCAATAACTGCATAAGCTCCACTATACGGACTAAGCTTGCGGTTGACCAGGGCAACAGATCCGCCGGCGGTGGAACCTGCGAGATTGCCACCGGTGAGGTGACGCATATTGGTGATGCTGCTTTGTATAGATGATGTGGGTGACTGGGAAAACAGCCCCATAGCCCAAGAGAAATTGAGCGTGAAGGCACGGTAGATGACGGGATAGTTGAGATCAAAAAAGCCTGATGAGGCAATGGTCTGATACAGCCCGAGAAGATCAATCAAGCGGAAGGGAGCAATGGAGTCGGGGAGAAATGATTGCCAGGCAGCTGAGAAGAGGGCAATGAATGCAAGACCCCCGATGCTCCAAGAAACACCGGGTTGGTGGGTAGACCAGCCATTTGATAGGGTAGATTGTATACAAGCTTTCAACTGGCCAGTGCCTACTTCCGTTAGGGTAAGTTGAGCAAAAGCCTCGAGATCGGGGATCTTATATGCAATCCTGGGTAATTCTGAGGATACTTTGATTGAAGAAGGGAGGGTGAGTGTCTCAGAGCCATTGAAAACGTAGAGAGGAAGAGGGCAAAGGTCGCCGTTGAAGAACTCGCATATGTTCAAGGTAATATTGACAGGATGCATGCCGTAGACGTTCAGAAAGAGATTCGCAGAAACATTGACGTTTGCTTGCTGTTGAAATAAGTGAGGATCGATATACAATGACGAGGCGTTCCATACTTACGACCGATGCAGCAGAGACATTAAAAACCAAAGAGTTGTTGGAAGGAAAGTAAGCAACATCGAACTGTTCTACGAGTAAATTCTCCGGTGGGGCGCAATAAGATACAGAGGAAGTAACTAAGATGAATTAGCAGGCTGAAGGGAGCGGGAGGAACAAGACTTACAAAGGACGTCTTCATGGGAATAGACGAAAGGAAGAGTAAAGAGAGGGAGCGCAATGAGTCGCAGCCAGGCGACGGAGAAAAACATGAAGGGCAGAAAAGGCGAGGGTGAATCTGTGTCTGCCTGCGTCGATATAAAAAGATTTCAGGCATGAGGCATATGTCCACGTTGTGCATTGTTCTAGTGTGACGAACCGCGTCTATTGTTCTGTGCCGTACAAGGCTGTGTTATTATCGGAGAACGGGGAGCTCTAGCGCGCTGAAAGGAGTGTTTAGGGGAAGTCGAATTCGTTGAAGAGATAAATGCATGCAGGTAAGGGAACAACGGCTGGTTGTCACTTATCAACGTCCGTCCTCCGTGACCTCCTTCCGAGTCGGCCCGCAAACCGAGAGTGATCACACCGCCCCCCCACACCCACACGTTCCAACCTATACTGTACTCGGAATGTCCCTTACTTGGGGCCGAGCCGAGCACCCAGCGGTCACCCAGCCTATCGGAGTAAATTACAAGGTTGCTTGCAAGGGTGTTACTTGTGTAGTTCGCGAGATGGTCCGTGCGTAGACTCACACGTGATCGGCTTCTTGGAAGGGTCCAGGCCAGCCAGGACAAAGCACGGAGGAGGTTGCCTTGACGCGACGGACAATAACCCCCCCCCCAACTAAAAATCCCCTTATAGCCATGCCAGCCGTGAATGTGGGTGTGACAACCTTCGAGATTCCAGAAAACGCTGTGCGCGTTCTCCTCACGGGTTACGGCGTGAGTCTTGCAATCACGAATCTACTCGATGTTTGTCGCACTCACTGCAACCGTATGGGTTAGCCCACTGCCCGGCACCCCCAGAACCCATCATGGCTCGCCGTCGCGCCATTGAACAACGTTATCCTTCCCCTAGACATGGAGCCTCCTTCCCCAGATCGCATGCAGATCGTCGTCGATGTTGAGCACCCGAACGGTTTCCCCTCCAATGACCCACAGCACATCCATATTTCAGCTCTACAGATTCCATCCACGTACGATGCCGCATTCGACTGCGTAACGGCCCTTCATGCTCGCCCACCCGTAATCCCGCCCACTAACCCACCTTCGATGAAGATCGTCCCCCCTCCGGAGAATGGATATGACTTTATACTCCACATCGGTCTTGCAGGGCGAGGACCGTTTCGCATCGAACGTCTGGGACACAAAACGGGATACCGAATGAAGGATTCATCAAACCAATACGCACCTATTATCGAATTTCTCCCCGAGGCGAGTGCCCTCGAGCCCTCCCAGGCGGAGATGCTCGACCAGATGCGCGCTAACCTGGCTATCGTGGGGCCCGTGAGCCCCATCGACACGACTGTAGACCACCCCGTTCGCGGGTTCGGTAAGGGCTACGAATTATTTGCGGAGGATCTGCACACCCCGATCGACGTTGAGCACCTCGTGTATGCCATGAAAGAGCAAGGGATAGAGGTGGGCATATCTCCCATTGCTCATCTTCTATACCTGATGCGTGAACATAATGTTAGATTTATTCATCAATGGATGCTGGACATTGCGTGAGCGACTACACGTATTATTGCTCCATGGCCGAGTCACGCCGCGCATCATCACGACATGACAAGGGTGCGCAAACCAAGGTGCTTTTCATGCACTGTTGTCCTCTGGGCCAGCCGTTCGTCACCGAAGACGTCACTGAAACAATACGGAAGATCATCCTGTGGGTGTGTAGAAGCGATCCGATAAGAGCAACTACGCTTCATGTCAAGGGATCCCCACCAGGCGTTTAAACAGCTTGCACGCTACTTCTGTGTTGAGCAGTCCGTGTCTTTCTCATCTGGGTACCAGTATTTTTCTCCCATTTTGGTGATTCGTTAATGTTGGCAGACAGGTAAAGGGCAGATTTCTTTTCAGCCATTGTAATTACTCTTCACCTTCCATCACCATATTCTCTATTTATACAAGTAATATAGAGTATGGTTGTTGTAAATTGAGAATGATGTCTGCCAGGTCTGTATTTGATGTGTATTCTGCAAGAAATCTGTGGCAAGTGACAGGGCTTCCCGTGTCAGTCTCCGAGATCCTTGCCCAAAGATGACCTCACGAGCTTGCTCAGTAAGGGACCAGACAAATTAAGCGATCAAATAAAGTTCAAAGTCGAGGCCTGGCAAGTCGCAATATTCTTGAAATCCGTGTAGGCACATCATGAACTTGCTCGACCATGGACATCATTTCCGACTTCAACCTTCTTCAACAAGTCATGCAAGTTATGACTGGATGATCACCTTCACGATTACTAAATATGTATAGTGGTAAGTATAGCAAGGGACAAAAGCTAGTGAACATGATCCAATACTACTGTAATAGGTGGGTATATCTGTTAACCGTTGACTCAAAAGACATCCATAGAATGAGGGCAATCCACTGCAACATGTCCGTAGTTTTCGCAGTCCTCGCAGTATAATTCGGAGGGCGGTGCATCCTTACCTCCGACCGTGGGTGCAGCACCACCCCGTAGCAAGTCACACGTAAATATGTCATGACCTGCCTGCTCACAAATCTCGCAGACATCTCCGGCTAGCCCGTCTGGATTCGCGTCTGCCAGGGAATCGAAAGAGTTAGCCGAAACCAGACCAGTCGCCTGGTTTCCTCGTTTCGAAGTTTTTTCTCAATTCGCGCGAGTTTTTCTTTAAGTTGTTCTATCTCTTGCTCGAGCTCGTCCTACCACTTCATTGAAGCCGTGAACTGTATTATATTGAGAAGTAAACTCACCTCCCGATAAATCTATACGGTTGGGTCAGCGATTTCTATCAACGACACCAATATTATCACAGTCACCTTAGCTTCAACCAGACTTTCCAACTCGCTCACTTCTTTGTTAAGCTAGACCATGAGCGGTTACTAAGCAGGTTGGCCAAGGGAAACACTGGAGACCATACATCATGGACTGTCCTCGCACTCTTGGCTTCGGCCTCAGTCAAGCGTTTCCGTATTTGTTCGAGGTCAATCTTACCCGATGACATCGTTAGGTAGCTCTGACTCAGATGCGGATGAGATGTGCTCACTTCGTACCGCGCGCGCATTTCACGCATCCCCTTTTGTAACGATACAACATCCCCAGATGGTATCAACGCATCGTCCAGAAGATTTGGTTCATCGTGGGACATTTTACTCCGCACGTTGCCTTCCAAAGCGTTCATACTCTATAAGTTGTTTCAAAAATCTCCGTGGGTGGTTAATCTTGCGAAGAATCACCTTGCTCAGTTGCTCAGTCTCGGACAAGAGAGCTTATTCTCCGACTCCAAGAGCTTATTTTGATGAGCACCGTTGGCAATTTCTTTCTGCAGCTCCTGGATAATGTGCCTTGAAGGGATGGTCATTATTCCATCAAAAAGGGAGGTCAGACCAGACTTGACTCACTTAAGTCCGGCCATCTCTTCACGAA
This sequence comes from Russula vinacea, assembly GCA_022376525.1. Taxonomy (NCBI): domain Eukaryota; kingdom Fungi; phylum Basidiomycota; class Agaricomycetes; order Russulales; family Russulaceae; genus Russula; species Russula vinacea. The sequence continues at coordinate 268,245 of WTXL01000033.1, forward strand.
CAGAGCTAGGGACCGCGTCGTGCCGCGAAGACGGCGACAGTTTACCAGTTTGCTGAACGCTGTCAGAGAGGGGTGTATCACGATGAGCCTTTTTGCGCAGGGTCTCAAGCTCCGCCTGGTTACGCTCGAAGCGGTCACGTAGGTCGGCGACAACATTCGCCTCCTGAGCAAGTCTGGCGTGTAAGTCACCCTGAACGTTCTCAAGCTGAAAATATTCTCAGCTGGACTAGTACAGGTGCGCAAGCATATCTCACATTGGTTTTCTCGATCAAAAGCCCATCGATGGCCTTTTGCAACTGACCAGACGATGGAGATATCCGGACATCGTCCACACCCTGCAGTGCCTCTGTCGCTTCTGCGAGCTGACTTTTCAAGCGGGCAATCTCTTCGATGTAGTGTGTGTGTCCATGTGCTGAGCGAGGAGTAGGTTCAGAGGACCTGTCACTGAATCAGTAGAGGAAAGGCCTGCAACGCCTTCTAAATCCTGCGAAACGTCCATTATCATTCTCCCTGGAAGAATATACCTTCCTTACCACGATCTCAGCACGAGTCCTTCGATTTCTGCTCTTGCATTCTCGAGGGCCACCGTACTCTCGCGTAGGGCTTCTCCGACCTCTTCAGTCCTAACTCGGGCATTGTTTTCTGACTTGACGAGCCTAGCGATCTCAGACTCGCACTCAGCGACCTGCTGCTTGAGGAGGTCCTCCTTCTCTTTGAAGCGCCAATCTTTTCGCGCACCATAGCCTCATCCCTCTCTGCAGTCGCACGCACCTCCTCGAGCATATCCTCCATGATAGTGAGCTTTTTCTGTAGGTGAACAACTTGCTCTCTCAAAGCTTCGTTCTCGATTTGTGTCGCGGATGAGAGATGTCGGGCGGCTGAGGTGGGAGATGGTGATTGAGCCTGACTTCGTAATTGCTCCCGAAGCGATCCAATCAAGTCCTCCATCTCATAGCGCCTGGCTTCAGCCGTACTCAACCGTTCTTCGTACAAAGCAATCGTCTCCTGTCACAAACATTGGCGTACGGTTGAATGTGCCCCAGTGGGCTACAGAGGCGTACCTGCCCTGCATGTCGCAATGCATCGACTTGATTCCCAAGCTCCCGGCGATCATCCTCGAGTTCACCATAAGCTTTCTTCACACGCGCCTCCAGTAGGTTGATTTCCGCATCCTTTGCAATAATGAGCGCATGGGTCTCGGTCTCGGCACCCTCCTTTAGCGCGAGCGACTCCTTTAAACTAGACAGTAACGCATCCTTGTCGTCCAATAGCGACTGTAAGTCCCGCACACGCGTTTCGCCTTCGGAACGAGCTTTGTCCGTATCTGCTGAGACATTGGATAACGAGCGTTCAAGCACCTCGATCTTGATATCCCTGTCATGCAAATTGCGCTCGACCGATTTTACGGAGACTTCCAACTCGGCGACGCGGGCTAGGGCTTGGTCACGGTCTTCTCGCATACTATTGGTTCGGCGGCCATGCTCAAGTTCCTCTCCTTGAAGGCCGCTAATAAGGATGTTCAGCCGCTGGTTTTCGGCCTCCAGCTCGGCAACTCGGTCATGGAGCGCGGTCCCTCCGTCTAGGTTGCTTAGAGCAGGTGTCACAGAAGACATGTCGTTTTCGGCTGGCAGAGACTTGCGTGCTGAGAGAAGGCTAGCTATCTTGTCCTGGATGGCTCTTCCATTAGACCGAAGGTCGGACGTGCTCAGAGCGTCGTGAAGTGATTCAGAATCCGATGGATAATCGTTGAGAGAAATGGTACGGGTAAAAGAGGTGGCAGATGCGGGTGACGACGGCGGTGGCATGGCGACTGCACTAGGTACTCTTTGCTTTGGTGTGAGCAAAGGCGCGCGGGTTTTCGTAGGTGTTGTCGATGGAAAGCCAACACCAATGCCTGAACCACGGCCCCCGGTACCAGGTTTCGGCGTCTTCGGTCCAAGATTTGCGATGATAGAGCCTGTTGAAGGGGAGATAGGTCCATTGAACCGGGTTGGACTATCAGTTACGGATGTTCGACTGCCTGACTGTCCAGTGGGGCTTGTAGGCTCGAGGCCACGACTGCCGCTCCGGTTTATCCCTAACAGAATGAGTTATCGAACGACGGAAAAACATTCTAGAGGTTTACCGTGTAAAGGTGTGGCGGTGGTCTTGATCCGCGGACGAGCTGAAGGCGTCACGGCTTCTGACAGCACACGAGACGTGGAGGCGGGTGTGACACGCCCATTGGCATACGGTATATATCGCGTTGAGTTTGATGGGGTAATGCGTCCAAAGGAGTGAGATGGCGTAACGCGACCCTCTCTCGACGAGGCGACGCTCGTAGGGCGTGACGTTGCACCAAGACCCACAGTAGGTGAGGAGAGTTTTGCCGCGGCTACAAACACACCGCACTTGGGTGGGCATACAAAGTAATGTTTTCTAAGCAACGAGACATCAGCAACGCGTTGACGGAAGGCAACTCAAAAGCCGAACTCTGAGCTCCTTTCCACTTACGAATGTGGAAGTGAGCCCAAAAGAACAAAGGCCAATGAGATTGAGCTCGATACATGTGCGACTCACCCATTGACGCTTCCATCATTCTTACCCTTCCCTGCAAACCCACCACTAAGCTCTACGCCAGCCCATTGGCCTGTCTTCCCATCGATCTCTCCGAAATATCGAAGAGTCCCCTCAAATCCAAGACTCTCAATCCTGACATTGTCCCCAGTTTCAAAAGGTCTGCCCACGCGACCAATGCTTCCAATGAAAGTATCAGACTGGCGGCTGGATGAACGAATCGAAGGGGTCTTGGTGCGTGTTACAGGGGCAGGTCGCGCTGGAGTTGCTCCGGCAGTCGAAGAAGCAGAAGCAGAGGAAGAAGGCCTCCCAGCAACGGATCGACGGCCAGAGTGTGGAAGTAAAGAGAGCGGCCCTTTCGGAGATAACGGGGGATTTGCCGGTTCACTGATGCGGCCAGTCCTATGCAGAGCAGGATCATTTGCCTTGATCGCATCTGCAAAGGCCCGGGACATGGTGTCTGATTCTTGGGTTGGAAGGCCAGTTTGTTGAGAGGCGGCAGAGGCCGAGCGCAAGCGTCCCGGAGTAGGAATGCCACTCGTCTTTCCTGCAGTGGGTATCGTAGATTGTCGTACTTTTCCGGGGGTCGTCGACATGGTCGACGGGTATATGTCAATGGACGGTTGACTTTCTGCTATTACATCACATGACGCGCGCCCGCTGCCACAACCGCGTGCGATCGAACCAAATTAGAGCACAAGTACATTATTCCCCTTGCTCTTCATCCGATTCTTCTCCGGGCCCTGCTGTCCAATCCGACACTTCCAACTTCTCGTTTCGAATCGTTGCTACCAGGGGAGGGGTCTTAGTCCGAAACACGCGAGGCAAGGATTCTTACCTCCAGCATCAGCCTCATATCCGGCCTGCGTCAAGCTTCGCAAAAGCTCTGCTCTAGCGCCAACCTTCGTATTCCTGCCTAAAATGCAACCCTCAAGTTTGGCACTGAAAACAGGTCGGTAACTGTCTCGGATATGAACAGCAAAAAGGTTCACCCTTCTCCGATGACGCAATGATCCAACAGTATACATCCCACGACACGCGACATCTTGCCGATCACGCAGTGTCGACCGATGACGGAGCGCTTGATCGTTGCTCGTTCTCCGATCTTTGTGGAACTTCCGACCATCGAATCAGACGAAATTTGAGATTTCGCATCGATAAGAGCTCGGTTTTCTGGATCTGTTGGCAGAGTGTAATTCGTTCGTGAAAGGAACTTCATCACGATCAATCCTCATCTATGGGTCAAAATCCAGGACGATGCGTACTTGTCTGTTCGCCTCCAATAGAGCTGCAATATTGTTCACCCTGCAAGTGAATACAGTGTCGTGTGCGATGATCCCAATTCTTAAGCTCGCCAACGGTTCATCGCCTTCATCTGGGTGCGCAGGGGACGATGTGACCGAAAACGGAACTGGCTTCAGTGATGGAGAGTTAGAGCCTCTCGATGATAGATCCTGTGCGTGGATCGAGCCACCGAACAGAGTGGAATGCCGGAGTGCCAGAACTTGTGCCTCCTTGGTCATTATTGACCTTAGTACTGGAGAAATGGTTAATCTATCGCCCGAATGAAAAGCGTGGTGGACAACCTCGTCCATACTTTTCCCGTTTCGTTCTCTGATATTGAATTTTGCATAACCATGGCAAAAACTCCTCTCGAAAAGAGTCAAACATTGACTTGTCGTGAAGGACATCAAGAATAGATCGCTTGCAGACGTATACATGAGAATCTGTATATTGGGACGATAGGGACGCAATAGGGTATCTTCAAGACTGGGGTCAGCTCATTGTCCTGCCCCCGAAGAGATACAAACCGAGAAAGCAACGACATCCGAATTTCAAGTTCATCGGAATTGCGATCACGATCATCTGGTGTGTCAATGTGGAGAAGAGTGCCGGATTTTTGTCCCATATGATGGATGCAGAGGAGCCTATCCGACCCCATTCCTCAGGTATTGCACCCTTGTCTGCACCATGGACCTTCAACCAGCATGATGTGACAATGGCGCCATCCAAGTTTGACTCAATACGGTACTTGTTCAGTAGCGAAGATAGGGGTAAGTCTTCTGGAGGTATGAAGTCGCATGGGAGAATAACAAAATCCCGTTGTATGCGACTAGAGAAGCGCTTGAGCACGGCGCACGTCCCAACAGGTTCGTCGGGTGATTCATCGTATGTTTGTACATCCACGTGGAGAGACGGATATGATGAAGAAGACGTGTCAGAATGAATATGGTGAGAGATACTCGATCGATGAGCCGTTGGACAGATGAGCAACACCTCTAATCAAGTCATATCACGCCAGGACAAAAAGGCCAAAACAGAGAACAGACCTGTGATACCAGACTGTTCGAGCCACGTCAAAGGAAAATCTATCATTGGCATATTTGCGACTGGAAGCAATGCCTTTGGACATGATTCATCTCCATGATCCCTTATTAGCGGATGAAGCCTGGACGGTATGGTCACGCAGAAGTCACGAAAGTTGGTGGTCCAGACCCACTCATCTCCAAATCCTGCAAGTACGACGGCGAGAAATTCGTGAGACACTAGGTTGGCGTTGGGCTCTTCGAAGTTCATCATGGGTTCCAGAACCGATCCCCGAAACCGATCCCCGAAACCCCGAAAGATGGGTTAAGGTCTTCTTTCCTCGGCTCGGGCCGGTGCTCACCTTTCTACAGTAACCCCAGACTCCCAATCTCCCAACTTCTTCTGTTATCACCTCTACCGTACATCTCGGGTGCCCTCATACAAGCCATTCTGCCTGGTTCATGATATCCTGGTTCGCCACCGAATTATGACCCAACCCTCCGTCCACGAGCTCTATCAACGTCTGGAGACAGTTGGAAAAGGTTCATATGGCTCTGTTCATAAAGGAATCCATCGCGCTACCGGAAACGTAGTAGCTCTCAAGATTATTGACCTCGATGCGGATGATGGAGACGATGTCGACAGCATCCAGCGCGAGGTCGCCCTCCTTACGCAGCTTCGTGATGGCCCAAACATTACGAAATACTATGGCTGCTATCTTGATGGGCCTCGCGTCTGGATTGTAATGGAATTCGCACAAGGTGGAAGTGTGTACAGCCTTATGCAGTCTTCTCCCAACAATTGTCTGGAGGAGAAATATGTCGTCGTCGTTGTGCGCGAAGTCCTTACTGGTCTCAACTATCTGCACAAGTCCAATGTCATCCATCGCGATATCAAGGCGGCCAACATCCTCGTTACTGCTTCTGGAAAGGTCATGATTTGCGACTTTGGCGTTTCAGCACTCTTAGCGACAACCAATAGTAAGCGGAACACCTTCATCGGTACACCGTATTGGATGGCACCCGAAGTTGCTCAACCTGTTCCTGCTTATGATACGAAGGCAGACATTTGGAGCTTAGGGATAATGATCTACGAGATGATGAAAGGAAGCCCCCCGCACTTTCGCGTAGCTCACCTGAAGGTGATCCAGATGATTCCGAAGGTTAAACCCCCGAGACTAGCCGAAAATGAAGGAAGTAAAGACCTCCGTGATTTCATTCCTTTCACCCTCACAGAGTCACCTTTTGATGTCTGTCCATCGCTGACTCCCCGTTGATTCTTTCGCTGACTTTCTACAGCGTCTACCCGCAGATGACCTTTTGAAGACAAAGTGGATCAAGAGTGCCTCAAAAACACCGGTCACTATATTGAAAGACCTACTTTTTCGATATGATACTTGGATGAGAACAGGTTCCAAGCCCTCTGACCTCTCAGAACCTCTGCCTTGGGAAAGAGAGAGCGAGTGAGCGTTAACTCCGTATTTTTCTAATGAGCGGGTACTGAAGAATCCCGCCATAGCCTTGGAAAGTCGGAGTCTGATGAAAGTCCTTGGCAATTTGACACCGTCCGCGGGCGATCGTTTGATGCTTCTCGATTGGGGTCACCTCAAGCGACTTTGAGTGAGGACCAGGCATCCACCACCGTCAAGCCGTCACAGTCAAAGCTACCTACGTCACTTCGCCACCTTTTCGACAACGACGTAACAAGTTCTCCTGACCCCTTTCGCATCCCTGGATTCAGTGCGACAAACAAGGATGCAGTTTCTGGAATTCCTGGTTCCCCTGTTCCGCCACCTTCGCCTGCCACACCACTCCCTGTGGCGCGAGATCGAGCAGCGAGACGGGCCTTGCGGATCGAAAATAGTCCTGAGGATGCGTTAAACCTGAGCACCGCACATTTGCATTCCCCCCTCGTGCTATTTCCAACGCTACAAAGGCGAAGGTGGGCTCTAGCTTATCCCCACCTGACGATCAAGTCAACTCAGCATCTCCATATCACGGGCATGCCGACAAACCTTCCACTGTTCCCAGTTCGTCACTTTCTGAGACATCAATGATCGGTAGCAACACATCAGTACCTGCTCCTGTTCCATCGAAGATCCTAGGGCGTCGTGATTTGCGGTTGGATCCAGGTGATCTGGACTTAGAGATGCCTCTTCAAGGATCAGGCCATGAGGTGAATATCTTCACAACAGCTAATGATGATGGACCATCAGTGGATGCCAGATTGTTGCCGGCTCTCTCAAGACGAAGTCCTTCGTCTCGAAATCGCTCGCAGAGCACCACCCAAGGGCCTCCCTCAACCTCAAGCGTAGAGCAAAATCCACCATTGCCCTCGGACTTCCACTTTCCCCCATATTCATCATCATCTGATCCTAATCAATTAGTATCCTCTATCCCCGAGTTTCGGCAACGTGCTCGTATATCACCAACGCGAGGTGGTGCACAAATATCCCTTCATAACCCTACCCAGTCCCTCGATGCCCGAATTTCAGCTGGCTCTCCCAGGCGGCCATCTCCACCAAGTTTGGCGCCCCCCATCCTGGCAAGATCTCGTTCCGCGACACCTGCCGACGACGCACCCCATGACATTCATGTTGGACCGTTCCCTAGCGGAGTCAAACCCCAGCGAAGGCCCAGCCTCCATAGACTTGCTTCGCTCACGGTTGTGGAGATGCCCCCCACCGTCCGCCGACAAGACCCTGGTCGAAGTTTGGGAGAGGCCGCAGTGGTAACTCTGCAGGCGGTGTCGGCGATCTTTCCGGTATCCCCGACCTCAAGGACGTATTGAAGGTGAATCTTTTTCACACTCTCCTGATTACTTTGACAGACATTGCTCAGCCTCCAGAACTCACCTCAGAATACCAACTTGGGATGTCCGATCTATTACCTCCCTCTCCGACAACCCTTTATACAAATCTCAAACCCTTCACGCCTGCCCCAAGTCATTTAAACTCCTCTTTCATACCTTCTTCCAGTTCTCATTTTCCAGCCGCAAATTCCTCATCATCACACTTCGAGAAATCTAATGGGATAACTCGGTCCTTGCCCAGTCCCGATCTTCACTCTGCCTTCCCTCCAGCATCCGCTTCGTTCTCCCCAGTTGCACATCGGCGCGATGCATCCCTTCCCTTTACACACTCACCTTTGCCTCAAATCCGAAAGCTAGACTTTGGTGCGCTCATGCCTTCCCATGAGGAAACGCACGCAGAGCTCGAACGCATCGTGGACGATCTGGTACAATGGCTATCGATCGCTGAGTTGGGGATGACCCGCCTCTTGGAGAAGCCCAGTGAGGACCGAATAGAAGAAGAAACGGAAGACATTGATAATGGCGCTGATATAGGGGAGTTGAAAAATATCGATGACGAGAAGAATGCGTTGGTACTGGTTACCCGCTAATGGCATTTACTTTCGTCAACCGCACGGATCTTCTCTACCGCTCACATATGCCACAGTCAACACACACTCCAATGTATTGTTACCAAGTTACAGGCTTCGTCGATAATTCTGTCAGATCGCTCCACATTACGATTTCCGCGTGTCTAAACCTATCCGTGAACTGACGTGATATATCCTTTCTCCGAGAGGTAATCCGTGATCATTTGAACAGCTTCTTTCACCTCGCAGTCAGCGGTCTTGATGTGCAACTCTGGATTGAGCGGTGGCTCGTATGGCGCAGAAATTCCTGTAAACCCTGACCATCCGGAAATGCTGTCGATCCGAGGCTACTGCATGTAATTACCAATCTCCGCACCTTGAATTTCCCCAGCTCTTGCCTTTTTATAAAGCCCTTTCGGATCGCGCTGTTCTACAACTTCGAGAGGTGCATCGACGAAAACTTCGATGAAGTTTAGGCCAGCCTCTTCGTGAATTTTTCGAGCGAGAGCGCGATCGGTACGGTAAGGTGAGATGAACGCAGTCAGCGTGATGCATGCAGCATCCGTGAACAAGCGGGAGACCTAATCGCGCGGCGGCCGCCAAAAATTGTGTATTATGGTACGACTGCTAGGGGATCCAAGCGACGTACCTCGCCAATTCTGCGGATGTTTTCGTTGCGGGACTTCTCGTCGAATCCGAGGTCTTTATTCAGACCAAAACGGACGTTGTCCCCATCCAATCTATACGTGAATTTGTGCTGATGGAGTAAATGTTGCTCGAGAGCGCATGCGATCGTAGACTATGAAAGGTAAGATCATGATCGCTCAGTATCATGATACTCATCGGATATCGGACCTTGCCGCTGGCGCTGAGCCCAGTCAACCAGATTGTGATTCCCTCTGTTGTAGGAGACCTACTCTCTCTTCGATGTCGACAGAACCTGGGTAAATCGTAAGTGATCTCGCACTTTTAGTTAGCCGGGCACGAACCGGAATGGAATGTGATATTTGTAGCCATCACGAAAGAATGCGTGGAATTTGTCCTCAAGGAAGGAGTTGGAAGTAGACAGGCAATCAGCCAGAGCTATTTTAGTACTCGCTATCCCAGCAAGGGAGCGAGTGACATGAACTGAGTGAGATACAGTATAACAATCATGAGCGACGGCCGACTGGGGCATGGACGAGATACATATCGTACGCGATGGACAACACGGGGACAAGGAAATGAATCATTGTCCATTAGCATACGGGCAACACCCGACTCTAACAAATGACGCAGCACCTCCCACCATGAATGGCGTCACGATCGCCAGAAACACTGCTCCGCCGTCTCGCATGAGTGCCCCCCGAAACACCCTCACGCATCAACATGCTCGCTCGAGTTGCGGCCTCAAAGACATCGTCAACGCCCTCGATCTTAAGTGCCGAACACTCCTTGTACGCGCGCGCGCCAATAGATTGTGCGACTCGTTCTGCCTGTGCCCGTGAGACGTATCGGTCGATATTTGGATCATTGCTTGGTGGACGCAAGTCTGCTTTGCAGCCCACAAGAATTATGGGGACTATAGGACCACAAATGGACCGCACTTCTTCGATCCACTGAAAACCCCGGTAGTGATGTAAATCCCTTCATGTAACCTTGTACCTGAGAGGCGCATACCTTGACAGTGACATTCTCCAGAGAGTCGGGGGTGTCAATTGCGAAGGCAATAAGAATCACATGAGATTTGGAATACGACAGCGGTCGTAAACGCTAAGCAAGTATCACGTTCAAATGTCTGTTTGCAAATGCTGCACAGTGGAACCGACCTCATACTCTTCCTGACCTCTGATATACACTTTCAGAGTTTAAATATATGTGGAATAAATGGAGGCACATACGCAGTATCCCACAACGCAAGCTGCACAGCTTTGCCATCCAACCGAATCTCAGCAACGTAATTTTCGAACACAGCTGTCAAATTAGGCATCTAATAAGTGCGTGGCATTCTGTTAACGAAGAACCAACATACTTGGGTGCTGTGAACGTGACGTGAATTTCACACGGTAAAATGTCGGTCATAAGAGGGAGCTCACATATTCCTTGGGAAATTCTCCGAGGGCAAAGGAGCACAACAACGATGTCTTGCCGCAAGCACCTGGAAAAGTCTGCTCTTCAGAAGGCATCCAGGGCAGCACGGTGACGTGCATACCGTCGCCAACTATGACAAGCTTCCGTCGGAGCTACATCGAAAAGGCAGTTAGACACCATCATAATAGTAAGACATTATACACGCACTGGGGTTTGAGACGACATAGTAAGTTAGCCAAGGGGTGACAGCGTTTAAAGACGGGGAGGGGTGAGGCTGGCCAGGCCGATTTAAGAGTAAGTCCAGAACAGGATGAAATACGCAAGAATTTGTAGATATTAATGGGAAGGGAAGGCAAATGATTGTGGAGTGGCGATAAGACCAAGTGTCTGATGTTGCGGCTGCGGACGGTCAACGCTGAGTGGTCCTCGCACAGCACGGGCTGTGCAGACCGCAACGTTCGACAAGTCTATTGCGGTCCAAAAATAATTAGTTATTAATTTAATTATGTAATTCATTTTGCGAGTGTTATCTGTTTCGGTTAAACAAAGATAGAATTGGATTGAATCTCCGACGACGCGTCGCGTCATTCGCGAAGTTGTTTCACGGACTCTCAGAGACTCGGACATCAGTGCAGTGCTCTGGGTTATTTGTCTCGTCCTGGTTCATTGGGCCTCTACTCAATATGTACATCAAGACGTTGACGATCCAGGGCTTCAAGTCATGTGAGCATTGCTCATTTTTCGAGTGTGCAAACTGTTGAGCCCTGTACAGATAGAGATCAGACGCAAATAGAGCCATTTTCGTCGAGACATAACGTCGTAGTAGGCCGTAATGGGTCAGGAAAGAGCAATTTTTTTGCTGGTATGGGTCGAAAGCTGAATACCATGTGTTTCTCCTGCTGATACCCGACAGCCATTCGTTTTGTGCTTTCTGATGCATACACATCTATGTCGCGTGAGGAGCGTCAAGCACTCCTCCACGAGGGTGTTTCGACTACAACCACACTCTCTGCCTACGGTTTGTGTCTAAGCACTACTAAGTCAAATCGAATCTCCTAATATTGCTCGCAGTCGAAATAGTCTTCGATAACTCTGACAATCGTTTTCCAACTGGCCGGGATGAGGTTGTTCTGCGTCGCACTATAGGGCTAAAAAAGGATGAATATAGCCTTGATAAAAAGAGCGCCAGCAAAGCGGATATCATGAACCTTCTTGAGAGCGCAGGGTTTAGCAAAGCCAATCCGTATTACATTGTTCCACAAGGTCGCGTGAGTCCACGAATATGGTAGAGGTGCCTGCCGCTGATCACAAGTAGATTACTGCGCTTACCAACGCGAAAGATCATGAACGCCTTGCTCTCCTCAAAGAAGTTGCGGGAACAAAAGTTTACGAGCAACGGCGCGCGGAATCTTTGCGTATTATGGCCGAGACTGAGGGAAAGAAGTCTAAGATTATCGAGCTACTCGATTTTATTGAGACTCGCCTCGGAGAACTAGAAGAAGAGAAGGAAGAATTAAAAGAATTTCAGGAGAAGGATAAAGAAAAACGCTGCCTTGAATATGCCCTGTATCAGCGTGAGCTGGAGGAGGTTGCGGAAGCGCTCGAGGAGATTGAGGAAGAAAGAAAGAAGGAGCTCCATGGCGCAAACCAACGCCGTGAACTGTTTTCTGACAGAGAGCAACAAATTCAGGTATTCTCCCTTGTTGGTCAACACTTTTTTTGCTAAATCCATTTATCACCCAGAAATTGGAGAATCAAATATCTGCAGCGAGACACGAACACTCCACCCTCCAGCTGACTAAACATGGTGCCCAGGCGGAGCTGGCCGACCTCATTCGCTCGCAGAAGGAACTCGAGCTTCGAATTGCGGACCTTCTTGCGGCAGATGCGCGTGCTGGTGGACAGCGCAGCGCTCTCGAAGGCGAACTGGTTGACATCGAGGCTCAGATAATGCAAAAGGAAGCATCACTAGCTGCTTTACTTCCCCAATGGGAAACCCATCGCGCGTCCGAGGCTGATCAACGGCATGCCCTCGATGAGGCCAATGGAAAACTGACGGCACTATATGCAAAGCAAGGCAGGTTAGAGCGCTTCCGCACTCGTGCGGAGCGCGACCAGTTCTTGCACAGCGAAGTCGCAGCTCTTGAATCCCATCAGATGGTTCAAAACGGTGCTTTGGAGACTTCCAATGTCGAACTGCAGACGGCGGTAACCCAGCGCGATCAGCTGGATGAACGGATGACGGACGTTATAAAGCGTGGTCAAGATAGTCGTGGCTGGGCAAGAGAGATCGGTGAAGAGCTAGCAGAGCTTGCAGATCAGCGTGGGAATTGGGTCGAACAACGCAAGGACTTGTGGCGTGAGGACGCTAAACTTGATTCAACAAGGAATCATGCCGTAGATGAGTTGAGATCGGCGGAAAGGAGCCTCGCGAGTATGATGGACAAGGTAAACGCCGATACGCGTGGCCTGAGCAAGGCTGACATCATTTTAGGATACTGGTACTGGGTTGCGTGCTGTCGATTCCATTGCTGAACGCTTAAATTTGGACGGGGTTTATGGGCCCCTGTATCGGCTCTTCGAGGTCACGGATGTGAAATTCAACACTGCTGTTGAGTTGACAGCCGGGAATAGGTAATCCATTAGTGTTCATTGTATTCGTACTCCTCACTGACCACTTTTTTTAGCTTGTTTCATGTGGTTGTTGATACAGATCAGACTGCATCCAAGGTTCTTGAAGTCATGCTACGCGAGAGGACCGGTCGCGTCACGTTCATGCCCCTCAACCGTCTGAAACCCAAGAATACTGTCCCACCGAATGCCGACGATGCCATCCCTCTTCTGGAAAAACTTCGCTACGACCCAGCTCATGCCAAGGCATTTCAACAAGTCTTCGGTAAAACGTGTGTTTGTCGTGACCTCACAGTTGCTGCTGCATATGTGAAGAGTCACGGTATCAACACGATCACACTTGACGGCGATAAGGTTGATCGCAAGGGCGCACTTACAGGCGGGTATTACGACGTTCGTCGTTCGCGTCTCGAGGCCGTAAAAAATGTGGCGACCTGGCGCTCTAGGGTTGCTGCTGAGGAAACTCACTCACGAGAGGTAAAAGCTGCTACGCTCAAGCTCGATCAGGAAGTCGCCCGAGTCAGTGGTCGCATACAAGTCTTGAGCAACCAGCAAAGGATGGCGCGGGAAGCGCGTGAGAGTATTGGTGCAGAAACTGCGACACTTCAAAAGGAGAGGGAACGCATAGAAAGGAGGATTTCGAAGATAGAGGAGGACGTGCAAGAACTCAGTGGTGAGCTGCGCACGCTGAATGCTCGCGTCGAGGCCTACAGAACCGAGTTGTCGAGTCCGATGGTCCAGGAGCTAAGCGTGGAAGAGAGGGGTTACATCGACGAGCTCAGCAGGGATATTGAAGCGCGCCAGAAGCTACTTGTAGAAATGGGCAAGACTAAGACTGAGGTTTGCACTTCTGTATTTCATTCTTCCGTATTAGTCCGCATTGACGAATGTCGATGTCAGTTGGGCAGGAGTAAGAACATCATTCAAATTGAACTGAACGAGAGCCTACGTCGGCGAAGGGATGAGCTACGTTCTCAGATTGAAGGGCTTGGTGAACCCGAAGTCGGGGATGCTAACGCGGCAGACGACCTGAAAGTTCGAACACACGAAATGAGCTCAGTCAATAATACCATCAACACGCTCACAAAGAAAGTTCAAGGTCTGTTTTTTTCCCGTCGCCCCTGTCGCATGACTGCTTCCCAGTATAGCAGATATGGAGAGGGCAATCGACAAGCTCATGCATGACCTCCAAGAGTATCGTGGCAATTTAGAAGTGATGCAAAACCATCAAGCAGAGGATGGCCGAAGCATGTCAAAGCAGCAGAAGAGTACAGAACGTTATCTTGCCAAGAAGAATCTTCTTGTGAACAAGAAGGATGAATGCAACCGCAATATCCGGGATCTTGGCGTGCTTCCGGAGGAAGCATTTGATAAGTACATCAACGAAAAGTCGGACAGGGTAAGCTTGACCTCGATAGCCATGCTCAGTTTACAAAGGCTGTCCGTAGCTGGTCAGAAAACTGCACACCGTGAATGAAGGCCTCAAAAGTTTGCGCACGTAAACAAGAAAGCATTCGAGCAGTATAACAATTTCACAAAGCAGAGGGACCAACTCTTAAAGCGCCGCGATGACTTGGAGAAGTCGGGAGAGTCGATTGAACAACTTGTAGAAGTTTTGGACCAGCGTAAGGATGAAGCGATTGAAAGAACCTTCAAACAAGTAGCAAAGAATTTCGAAGAAGTGTTCGAAACCCTGGTGCCCGCTGGTAAAGGGAAACTTATCATCCAGAGACGTGTTGATCAGGGAAGTGCCCTTCACTTTGAATTGATGATTATGCTGAGGCCGCCCGCCAGGATGATGATGATGCTGAGGAGGCTGAAGACCCCAAGCAGCGCACCATTGATAACTACACTGGGGTGGCAATAAAGGTGCGTACTAGTGACCGTTTACGGTGTACGTCTAAGCGACCGCACCGTCAAGGTTTCGTTCAACTCCAAAATAGACGAAGGCCTGCGTATCCAGCAACTTTCTGGAGGCCAGAAGTCCCTGGTTGCCTTGGCACTTGGCGCGTACTTACGTTCATGGCTACGTGGTGCCATCTCACTCTGTTCTCAGTTTTCGCCATTCAAAAATGTGATCCGGCACCATTCTATCTGTTTGATGAGGTGTGTCAGTTGATGTCCAACTGATGTTGAAGATGTATTTACTGACGGTTATTATGTAGATAGACGCCAATTTAGATGCTCAGTATCGGACTGCCGTCGCTGGTGAGTGCGGGCCGCTCTTTCATGAAAGCGTTCTTAAATTTATAAAAATCACAAGCGATGATCCATTCGCTATCCTCATCTGGTCAATTTATCACAACGACGTTCCGACCTGAGATGCTTGTCTCTGCGGACAAGTTTTATGGTGTCCTCTTTAATAACCAAAAGATTAGTTCCATCCGTAGTATAAGGAAGGAAGAAGCAATGGAATTTGTTGATCAGGTACGTTTCAGGTGGGGATGTTATCACCTATGCCTAAAATATGTGCACGTACACAGGAGGCCCAGGCACAGTGATTTCGGATACAGCCAGCAGCAGTGATGATATATTCCCTACATTTTATCCTGCCATGTACCACTATTTGCGCCTTCCCCAAGTCTTATAGTCAATTCTACTCTTCATGTGCCCATACTATGGCCTATCAGATGCTCGTGACGATGGGCCAATCGTGAATTTCATATGAACCTCTATTTTCTCTGTTTTTTGAAACCCTCTACCTTAGATACTTTACAGGACAAATGTAATGGAATACGCCAACCTTTTCCAGGTGGTTTGGGGGCAAATGAAGTGTTATATGTAGAGTCCCTTGTTTCGGTGAATAATCACGCAGACTCACGCATGCCGAGCCAGCAACTGCGGAGTTCCAATGATCGCTTGCTGCACGGGTGGCTGAGACTCTTGCCTCGCAATTACCTCGCCCACCTAATGCCCCCAACACATCCTGAATACTAGTATACATGCCCCTGGGCCAACTGACCAGGAAGCTGACTGCTCCAAGTCCTCATTTCGAGTCCCATTCGGGCCTGCTCAGTATCATCGAGAGCGGAGATTGAAATGTGGCACTGGGTTGCCGTGTGACCAGTGTGACTCACGATTGGCCCATCGTCACGAGCATCTGATAGACCATAGTATCTCATCCGTTTTATTAAATATCACGTGTTACGGCAGTGATCGGGCCGGAAGTTGATTCAATTCCGTTGCTTCGGACTTTTGGCCTGTACGACTGGACAGCGGGGAATCAAATCTCTCTCTGGACCACGTCGCACTAATTCCCTACTCATTATATTCCCTATGAACTATCTATGGGGTGCTGTCAATGCGATCAGTGCACCGTACCAATATTACAAAGATATTAATCCCGCGACGCTTACTGGAGCTATTGATATCATCGTTGTCCGACGGCCTGGGCTCGATGGGACCATGGAGCTCGTTTGTTCTCCATTTCATGTCCGGTTCGGGAAGTGGCAGGTGCTTAGGCCAAGTGAGAAAAAGGTGAGGGCATTCTTTCGATGGTGGGTTGCTCACATCACATCCCTTTTTTCTAGGTAGACATTGCTGTTAATGGGAAATCTGCGCCGTTTAACATGAAGATCGGAGAGGCAGGGGAGGCTTTTTTTGTCTTTGAGACCGACAGTGACGTTCCCGATGACCTTATCACGTCTCCACTTCTTGAGCCAACCCAACCCATCTCACCGGATCCACTTCCACCAGAGGACTTTGGAAGATTCGGCACAAGAGATCGTAGGGGTGATTTCATGGACGATGGATTTGGTCAGGAACCTGATTTCCTCGACCTAAATGCTCCTTCCATATCGCTATCCGGAGACGCTTCAAAATCGCCAGCCTCGGAAATTGGAGGTGTGTCATGTTCCACTTCTTTGCAATATAGTTGTGATACTGGATAGATATTGATTTCGATGCGGGGGGTCATACCATACCCTTCCCAAGTCTGCACCCTCCCTCTGCTTTGCCGCTCAATCCCCCGCACCATTCTTCAATCTCTCTCTCTGGGAGTTCAGCTACATCCGACGAATATTCATGGGAGTGGGGTGGGTTTCCTCAACGCTCACAAATCAGTATGGAATATACCCTTTCGGGCACAGCTCCGCCGAAGACAATGCATGGCATGGAGATCGATGAACAACTTGAATCCAGCCAGCCAGGGGAATTTCAGCGCAGCAAGAGTCTTCCCCCCGAATTTGGGCTTGACGTAACAGAGGGAGTCCCATCGACATCACTACAGCTGAATGAACAGCCCAGTGGGCAAGAACTGCTATCTGATGTCGAGACAGGATTCGATCACGATTCGGGCATGTTGGGTCGAGAGTCCAGGTCATGGGCCCGCTGGTGGCGCCGCGACAATAGACACGCCCGACGGGCTGACATGCGCAGCGAGCGCCCCCCTCTACAGAGTGCAGCGAGCGCGCCGTTACCCAGCGTCAGTTGCATACTATCTTTTTTTTCTTGCGATTCTGATCACGTTAACACAAAAGGAAACTAAGGAAGCTTCATCCGCACATGTGCCGATTCCAGACGAACGCGCGCGAGATGCGTCCTTCCACACACAACCTGCATCTTCCCCTGAGCTACGGGCCAGTGTGCCTTCCTCTTTTTCTGGAAGAAGACCAAAGATGCGGTACGCAAAGTCACTCCGGCTCACATCCGAGCAGTTGGTGAGTACTACGAAGTTGTCCGGGGCCCATAACCGACTTGGTACCGTAGCAAGCTTTCAATCTGCGTCCAGGGGCAAATACAATCACTTTTTCACTGTCGTCATCCGGTGTAGCGGCATGCGCTGCACGTATCTTCATGTGGGAGCATACAGACAGCGTGATGGTATCTGATATTGATGGAACAATAACTAAGTGTGTCTGATGGGTTATTGTCCTCGTTGTTGGCTAAGACTGGCAGGTCTGACGCGCTTGGGCATGTTTTTAACCTAATCGGGCGTGATTGGACCCACCTTGGCGTTGCAAAATTGTATACAGACATCTACAAGAACGGCTATAAGATCATGTATCTCACATCTCGTGCTATTGGCCAGGCCGATTCGACGCGTTACTATCTGCAAGGAATCAAACAGAACGACTATCAGCTACCTGAGGGCCCGGTTATCATGAGCCCGGATCGTTTGATGGCCTCGCTACATCGGTGAGTTGTATAAGCCTACGGGCCACGATATATACTGATGGCGCTGTGTTAAATAAATGATGCAGGGAAGTAATAATGCGCAAGCCTGAGGTATTCAAGATGGCTTGTCTGCGTGATATCCGGCGGCTGTTCGGACCCGCTGCGCCTCTCCCATTCTACGCAGGTTTCGGAAATCGCATTACCGATGCTTTATCTTATCGTAGCGTCAACATTCCAAGCTCCCGAATTTTTACAATCGACTCTAACGGCGAGGTAAAGATGGAGTTACTTGACCTCGTTGGGCACAAATCCGAGTATGTCCTGCAAGTTGAATTCACCGTTGATTTTGTTTAAGATGCACATAGATCCGTACAAAGTTACATTCACATGACGGATCTCGTTGATCTAATGTTCCCTCCGATAGCTCACAAGTGGGAAAGTGAATTTACAGACAATAATTATTGGAAGGCTCCGCTTGCTGAATTCCATCTACCGGATTTAGCACCCCCTTCCCCGGCATTGAGTGCCCGCTCGGATGCATCTAATCAGAGCGCTTTTGCGAGGCTGCGCAATTTCAGCTTGCGTAGCACAAGCAGTGGCCGTTCACCTCCGTTTCCCCCATCACCTCACATCGAAGCAAGGCGTGGACGCGATATGGACAACACAGGCTCCCATAATCACCAGCGACAGCTATCCAGCATCGAACGCCTCAGTAACGTGTTGGTTGGTCTCGCCAGTCGCAGTGCAAGTCCGAGCACGCCGTCGGGCCGGGAATTGGGGTCAGAGGATGATTGTGATTTACATGATGATTCCGACTATGCTGGACGCCATCGCCTGTTAAGAAAGCATAGTACAAGAAGTATGCCTGGGTCACTTCCTGGGTCTCGGCCTTCATCAGATGAGGAGGATCTTGAGTTTGGAGTAACAGGCAAAGGTGTAGATGATTCATTCTCAGATCCAGAAGCCGAAACAGTAGAGCAAGAATTTGATGAAGACTTATTTGCAGCAGGAGAAATGCAAAAGGTACCTTTTTTATAAAGCCAAAACTATAATATAGAATAGATGACATTGAAACTTGTTCATTTTTCTCTTTAAAATTAGGGCATAGCTATAGTACAGTATTATAGTATTACTTTACAGCTAGTTTTATAAT
Source organism: Russula vinacea (assembly GCA_022376525.1). NCBI lineage: Eukaryota > Fungi > Basidiomycota > Agaricomycetes > Russulales > Russulaceae > Russula > Russula vinacea. The sequence goes on from WTXL01000033.1 coordinate 287,457, forward strand.
TATGCAGAATCGTTTCATGCTTTTGTTGCAATCTGAGTTTGAAGTTTTGAGCTCCATTTAAGGTGGGGCTATAGTAGCACACAAGCACAAAAGAAATTGAGTTGTATATATCATTGTTGCATGATCATGCATGTATACAGTATGAGTAGCTAGTTGCTAATATATGCATGTTATCAAACAGTCCACTGAATTTCTCCAACTTTCTCCTCTACCAGGCTAGTTGACAATGTGTAGAGTGATGACCTTGGCATCTAGCAAACCTGCAATTCCTGAGAGCGAATGGGAACTTCAAGAAGGGTGTGCTTCAAGTGTTTGGATTTGGACATGGGCAGCCTGGGCAGGGTTCAGCAAGTGACTGCAAGTTGTAGCTGTGCTCTCACCTCTACAGGGAGTATGTTGCAGTGCACACTGCCAATTCAAAGGCTTGTGCTGGCCCATTCAGTAGTGATGTGTGTGCATTGATCAGAGCTTGTGGATGTGTGGTGCAAATTGGCATGGGTGGGGACTTGGGTGAGGTTGCATGGATGCCATGGATTGCTGCAAAGAAATTGAAGGAATCCAAGATGTGACACTGCTCAATCCGCTCAGCATTTGTTTCAGCAACATTCAGCATATTACATAACACAGAAATCCACCACATCTTTTTCCGCATAATTTTAAAACCAGCTGTAAAGATACCTTTTAAAAAAAATCGTGTCACTGGTTCTGACTAGAGGCTGAAAGCTATAGGGAGGCTTACCAACCTTCATTTTCTTAATGAGGAAGTAACAAGGCCCAGCAAATCTTATGTCACAGGGGCACTCTGCATCACAATTTACTTCTGTATTGATGTGTTCTTCTATTTTGAAATGCAATTAGTCTCCCCTCCATTTCTCTATGGTAAGAAAATTAGGGCTGCATACCAGAACTATACCTGATGGCCATTGGGCCATATTAGTACAGGTCCATAGCCATACATTGGTCATTTGAAATGAAATTAAAAATGGCTGGACTTGTATAGGCTATATACCATACTCAGCTGGGCCATTACATATATATATTGATCAATAGATTCAAGACCACATGGATTAAACTCTGGAGTGCTCACTGGTCACTAGTTCAATGTTTAACACATGTTCCCCCTCATGTTTTCTGAGTTTGATTTCCACTCCCATTCTTTTCTTATCTCTTTTCTCATGCCCCCCTGTTTTTGTTCTCTTAATGCAACCATCATGGAGCCCACCATCATTCCCTGACTTCTATCTAGTCAAATCCCATGTAGTCACTGCCTGTCATCACCCCCAGTGACCCTCTCACTCTTATTTTCCATCACTAAGTTGCCAACACATGTTCTACATCATCTCAGGCCCCAGCTTCCCATATGTTGTGGACAGAAGATATTAATGCAGTAGTAATGCCAACAATCACCAGCCTTTGTCCCAAGCTAAGCTCCAATTCCCTTTTTTTTTTTGGAAACTCCTGCCCCCTTTTTGGGTGCAGTGCTGTGTGAGGCTTGCTGCCAGACTAATAGAACACTGGAGTGTCTAGGTAGGTTAAATCAGACAGTTCTTCTCAGGCTGTACCTTCTTAAGCCTGGACTCAAGGCAGCCTTGGCCTTCTTTGGATAGCTCTGGTAGTGTGGGACTTGGCCCAAAGGCAATACCCACTAAAACCCCACATTAGGAAAAAGTCAAGTTTTTGAGCCTCACTTAACCTCCTTGAGCCTTGCTTGAACCTGCTTAACCTTACTTGAGCTTGCTTAGCCAAGTGTTTTTTAAGTGAAATCTCAAGCTAGGTCAGCTTCTTAAGCCTTTTTGAACACTGCTTGCCACACTGGAGCAAAGCTTGAGACACACTTCAGGACTGCTTAAGTTTGCTTAATTAGAAGTTTTCAAGGACAATTTGCTCAATGGCTCAAGGAGAGTTCAAGTGGTATAAGTACATTCAAGCACACTATTAAAATGGTTGTAGTACTGTTTTAATAGTGTGCTTAAGTGTACTTGTACCACTTGAACTCTCCTTGAGCCATTGAGCAAACTGTCCTTGAAAACTTCTGATTAAGCAAACTTAAGCAGTCCTGAAGTGTGTCTCAAGCTTCACTCAAGTGTGGCAAGCAGTGTTCAAGAAGGCTTAAGAAGCTGACCTAGCTTGAGATTTTGTTTAAAAAACACTTGGCTAAGCAAGCTCAAGCAAGGTTAAGCAAGTTTAAGCAAGGCTCAAGGAGGTTAAGTGAGGCTCAAGGAACTTGACATTTCCTGATGCTTGTCATGCCCTGGGTATTAGCTAACTTCTTAGCCAAGGCTGGAAAATACCAAGCTTTGGCAAAACTTTGGGCCAGGGCTACATGCTATGCCTATACTTCAGTCTGAATGGGTTTGTGTAATGGCCACTGTGCCTACTGAAATATATATTGTTGCTTGTGCCTGTTCTTATAAAATATACACCCTGATGACCTGGTCTATAGAAACTGTCATAAAATATGCATTCTAACTACTAGCCTGTGAAATGTATACCTTTATAGTGAGTGCTGCAAAAAATGTATCCTATTCTATAGCAATTGCTGTAAAAGATGTATTCTAGTCTATAGCAACTGTAGCAATTTCTGTAAAAGATGTACCCTAATCTACTACAATTGCTGCAAAAGATGTATCTTATTTTACTGTAATTGCTATAAAAAGATGTATCATATTCTACTGGAATTGATACAAAAGATGTATTCTATTCTATAGCAATTGTTATAAAAGATATATCCTAGTCTACAGCAACTGCTATAGCAATTGCTGTAAAAAATGTATCCTAGTGGAAGCCTGCTTGAGGGCAACACTAAGAGGATCACACAGAGTGGAACAAGACCAGGCTTTATAGCAGGTAATAGTAGCGCTGTAGTACACTGTAGGAGAGAAGAGAAGAAAGGAGAAAAGGAGTAAGTAAGTTAGGGCCAACCTCAGTGTTGGTCCCAGTCTTTACAGCACATTAGTAAATATGAGGGCAGGCATTGCCAAGTAAGGAATGTACCAGAAAACCTCTAATTGAGGCTGATGCCACAGCCTTGTCAGTCATTTCTTCCCACTTCTAGCAGGGAGCTAGAAATGACAAGTAATTGCAAATTGTAGGTGGGCCCATCCCAGCGGAAAAGTACAAATTTCTGCTCCAGGGCATGGGCCCATTTTTATAAACTCCTGCATGTAGTGGGTGGGCCCATCTCATAGCTTATATGAAATATTACGTTCTCACTGTATGGGCCCATGCCCACCTATGCCCAATAGATATATTATCCACTATTTATGTATCGGCCCATCAATTTGCCCATATATTAAATTACACTAACTAAGAATGGGCCCATGGCATAATTATATATTAGAAATACGCTTCTAGCAGATGGGCCCAGTATAAAGGCATATACTAAATACACGGTATAAAGGGATGAGCCCAAACTTTAATTGTTATTAAATATACCATTTTAATGACTGGGCCCATACATCAGTGTTTTCACACTTTACTTGCCACTTTTCAGCACTTTTCAGTGCTTTTTTGCTTGTCAGCAAGCCGACAAGCCAAACAAGAAGCCAAATTTATTATAAGGACATATTTTACAGAAATATTTTATTTAAATCATATTTTATATTTATTTAAGTAATTTATTGAAAATGATAAAAACTCGTATTTCTACTATAACTAATAAACGACGCACGACCATCTAATTCTAATCAATTAAGATGGGCAGGGGTGGGGGTGAGGAACCAGTAGCATGGGTGTTGAGGAGCCAGGGGTGGAGGTGTTGAGGGGCCGGGGTCGTCAAGAAACCGGAGGCATCACGCGGGGATGCAGGGGGTGACATGGGGAACGCAGGGGTTGTGATGTGGGAACGCAGGGGTTGTGACGTGGGGACACAGAAGGGGGGACGGGGAGGGGGGATGACACATAGGGATGAGGACCAGCAAGTGACGAGGGAGCGATGTGAGGACACAGAGGTAGGACAGGGACAGGGCATGACAGGTGTGACGCGGGGACACAGAGGGCGTGATGTGGGGGCAGGACATGGGGACATAGGTGGCAGGACACGGTGACGCAGAACGTGACACAGGTTCACGGAGGGCAGGACGTGGGGATGCAGGAAAGGCAAACAAATTGTTAGTGGAAAAAAAGTAAAGAAAGAAAAAAAAAGCTTACAGATGCGACACGGGCGGGAAGTCGACACCAAGGCAGCAAGCAGGAGGCAGGGACAGCACAGAGGGAGATGTGAGGATGTAGATGGCGGGACGTGGTGAGGCAGGAGGTGACAAGTCCCATGGACTTGGTGAAATGGAAACTTGACAGTGGGAAGGGACGACACTGGGATGACTTACGCACAGACAGTTTTTTAGGGAAGTTCCCACGGTTGACTTTGGGATTTCGCAAGTCGAAAATTTCCAAGTCGCGTCACTGTCACGTCTCCCTGTTCCCTCATGCCTCCCTCTCTCTTGCTTGCACTACTCAATGTCATCGGCCCGTTGTAGGCTCTAACCTCATTGTCAGCTCTAAGACCCACAGTTGACATTTCCTGGAGTCCTTCCCCCTGGCAGCCACACCACCTACGACACAATGCTGAAATTTTTGCATCCCAGGTGGCATCGTAAGTTTTTTTTTCTTTTTTGCCACTCCCCCAATCTTTCTAATCCATCTATTTACCAGTCATGTCACGAACCGTGACTCCGGA